>JAXQQM020081374.1:0-174665 GCA_034641835.2 Pinus albicaulis | reverse complement strand
TTGATCCAGATGGATATTGGTGGTCACCCACCTATTCCACTTGGGGCCCCACCATTGTCTCTTTCATTTTTTCAGTTTGGCACAACTTACTATTTTTAGCAGTTTTTTGGGTCCTGAACTTCCGGAGCCGTTTTGAGGCCCTAAATGATATTTTTTGGGAAAATGGAGAGCAACATGGGTCCATGGACTGATGTTTCTCATTAAAAATTTGTATTCCTCGGATAGATATTTCTAACGAGGTATGGTACGCGTCAAACAGAGATCATATGCCAAAGTTACGCCCCTGGGAAGTTAAAACACCAATTTACCCAAACGGGGCCCATAGTTTTGGTGCTTCATCTCCTAGGGTTAGGGTTTTGGCTGTTTAGGATTTCCCATTGTTTCTAAATAATAAATAGGCCCTCAAGCCTCATTGTAACTGATTTAGAGGCACAGCTTATTTGTCATCTCTTCTTAAGGGTAATACATTGCTCTGTAGTTTTATTTCCATTAAATATAGAAAATTTCACTTCTTTGATATTAATGAAATGAAGTGTTATTTCCGTTGCATCTCTGTATTTATGGTTATGTTGTTTATTCTTTTTCTCTGCATAAATCCAGGACCAGGTGGTATCGAGCCTTCTACTAAGCGAGGAAATGAGCGTATTGTTTTTCGTGGTCAAATAAACTGAGATTCTCAAAGATGGCCATTATGGCGGCCTGCAAGAAGAATATCACAACAGAAGCCACTGCTAAACTCTTCTTTGAACGAGTGTGGGTGCACTTTGGGATCCCACAGTCTATCATATCAGATCGGGATAGCAAGTTCCTCAGCACATTTTGGTCCAGCCTCTGGTCGATGTTGGATACCAAGCTCACCAAGTCCACAGCTTTCCATCCCCAAACAGATGGCCAGACAGAGGTCGTCAACAGAATGATTGTACACATTATGCACATGTACAATTCAAAGCATCCACGCACATGGGACGAGAGCCTCCCTTATGTACAACATAGTTATAATCGGGCTCTCCACAGTTCAATCGGCCATAGCCCCTTTCGGGTGGGCTTGGGATTCCAGCCACTATGTCCCATTGACGTAGCCATGCCATTTGCAGCTGCTCAGGCCAATTCAGCTCATGTCCAGTCTGAAGTTGACAAAGCAAGTAGCTTCATCGAGTGCATTCAACACATCCGCCAATAGGTTCATGATATATTGGACAGAGCCAATGCGAAGTACAAGCAGCGCCATGATCAACACCGGGTGCCACACAACTTCCAGGTGGGCGACAAAGTATGGCTACATTTGCAGAAGGAGCGCCTCACTGGACCCCACCGCAAGCTTCGCCCGCTCCGATACGGGCCGTACACCATCACCAAGGCTGTAGGGAACAATGCATTCGAGCTCAGTATTCCACCATTCCTTGGTCCGCACCAGTCTTCAATGTGGATTGCCTTCGTCCTTACTTCCCACCTCTACTGGACACCTCGGACATTGCAGAACAACTCACACCAACTGAGTTAAATCCAGACTGCATGGAACAGGCCACCACAGATTGCATCATGGACATGCAAATCAAGAACACTCGCCAGCAGAAGATCCAACTATATCGGGTTGTCAAAGCTGGCCAACTCCTGCACTAAGGAAAGTGGTTCACCAGGGACCAAGTTCAGCAGAAATTTCCTCATCTCATGGAGGAACTTAACGCAATGGGGACCATTGCTTCCTAAGGGGGGAGGAATGATCCAGGTGGATATTGGTGGTCACCCACCTATTCCACTTGGGGCCCCATCATTGTCTCTTTCATTTTTTTATTTTTGGCTCAACTTACTATTTTTAGGAGTTTTTCGGGTCCTAAACTTCTGGAGCCCTTTTGAGGCCTTAAACGACATTTTTTTGGAAAATGGAGAGCAACATGGGTCCATGGACCAATGAGCTCGATGTTTCTCATTCAAAATTTTTAGTCCTTGGATAGTTATTTCTAACGAGGTATGGTACGCGTCAAATGGAGATCGTATGCCAAAGTTACGCCCCTAGGAAGTTGAAACACCAATTTACCCAAACGGGGCCCATAGTTTTGGCGCTTCATCTCCTAGGGTTAGGGTTTTGGCTGTTTAGGATTTCCCATTGTTTCTAAATAGTAAATAGGCCCTCGAGCCTCATTGTAACTCAGTTCAGAGGCCTGTAGCCGCCACATCTCTTCTCAGAGATAGCTACCAGCGCCCTAGCTAGTTTTATTTCCATTCTGTCTGTAAGCAAATTTCAGTTCTTTGATATTAATGAAATGAAGTGTTATTTCGCTGCATCTCTGTATTTATGGTTATGTGTTTACTCTATTGCATTCCTGCATAAATCTAGATCACCTATGTAGATACATCCCCATATGGTATTTCATGGTACCAAGAATATGGCCCTGGCCAATTCAAACCGTCGTTTGTCCTAGGGTCATTCCTAGGAGATCCTCCCATTATCCTTGAGGTATCACCTGACGCCACAGGGGCCCTAGTGTGCATGATGTCCACATCAAGAATTGATGTCATTCAAGACACGGAATCAAGCAATAATTACAAGGAGGCATCGGCCATGGTAGCCTCTCTAGCCTACGCCGCCTCCTAAACCCCTTTCCTCTACCCTCCAGCTAGCTTCGTCTCCCAGCAGGTTTTGGCAACACTGGTGTTACCCAACATATCGTTGGCGTTCCTAGTTTGGTACCTCATTCCCCCTTTTGGAATAGGAGCCACCAACGTTACTGATGTAGGGTTAAATCCCCTTAGTCCTGAGGAGCCCCAACCAACCATAGAAACGGTCGAGACCACCCCTGCAAGGGAAGTTCCCATTGCAAAAATGCTAATCACGGCCAAGAAAACCACAAACATATGAGAGAAGATGGTGACCCTCGCCATTCAAAGGGAATCACCAGTATACACCATATGCAATGTTATAGGCCATCCTACCCACATATTTCCAGAGTTAGATGAGTTAAAACCACTCCTTGGCTCCGAAGCAGATGTCTCGACACTGCTTTCCCATAAAAAGGAACCTACCTCAAAATGTAAATGCAAACTGCTGCGTAACAATCACACATGCTCTCTCTGTGGAACCTATGGGCACTATACCCACCATTGTCTAGAGATACCATAGTATAGGGACACCTTACATGCAGTCGAGCGATCCTATCAACAAGATCCCTCCATCCAGTCGGTGAATGATGAACCTCATATCATCCTATACCTAAAGGAAGAGTGACAATCACCAGAAAGACTCCTTGCCAGACCACCCCCCCTTCCCCCCCAGCCGAACGGTGCGTACTATGTGATGAACTTGATCATTTCATCATCGACTGTGCCACTTTGGAAATGTTCCAACGATGGTACTTAGTCAATATAGTATACCGTGACGAAATGGATGTCCCATATTCATGTCAGATATGTGGTCACAACCAACCTGTATGTCGTTGTCACTATATACCATGATTCCACACAGCTTTAGCCTGTATGCGATCAACCATAGTCTATCTCTCCCATGAAGATGGCACATACTTAGAATCCATGAAGAACACCACAACTCAAGAGGATGTGACAAATAGATCCATCCCGTCGTGTCCATCGGGAGGACGGCCAACTAGGGAGATTTATCCCCCGCTAAACGTCGACGATATGACACACCATACACAGTTCATGTCATCATGTATCAGAACCATGACTTGAGATGTTTGCTCATCTGCCATAGGCGTCGAGTCAGCTGCAGCTACAGGAGTAGCCATCCCCACGACAGTGAAAATCCAATCTATCTGCACTCTATCAACCACATTTGGTTCCACCACATCCATGATGGAATCTTTTTCATGTCTCTCAACTAGATCCACCAGAATTACCCCCATTCAGTATAAACTGATGTAGGAACAATCCTCCTTCGGGGCTTTGTTTCATTCAGATGAGGATATCCTAGAAGCCATGATGGAGCTAGATTACCCATGGGATGCAATGCATCACCATTCGCTTTTTCTCCCCAAGAAAACATTCAGTCCTAACAAGGCAACTGAACCTAGGAAAGGTCAACTAGTTCAAAAACCCCATCCCAGCGCCCGATGCATTCAAGGAAGGGAATATGTCAAATATTTTTCCTGCCGTTAAGGTGAATATATCTCAAAATCCAACAAAGGTTGAACTAATCTCACTGGGGGTAGCATGTTCTCCAGAAGAAATAGTCTCTTACACCAAACTGTTACAAGAGTATAGAGATATCTTCACACGAGACTACTCAGAAATGCTTGGGCTTAGTCCTACTATAGTAGAGCACCATGTTGAAACTTGGCCTGATGTACCTCCAATACGCTAGAAACAACGTCAACTACACCCATCTAAGGCAGAACCAATAAAGCGATAAATCAACAAGCTTCATAGAGTCGGGTTTATCTACCCTATCGCCGATACGTCTTGGGTTTCCAACCCTGTTCATGTCATGATAAAACATGGCACAATACGTATCTGCACCGATTTCTAGGATTTGAACAAATCTTGTCCCAAAGACAATTACCCCACACCATTCATCGATGAAGTCATCGATGCACGTGCTGGACATGAAGCCATATCCTTTATGGATGGATTCTCTAGATACAATCATATCCAGATCTGCCACACGGATCGGTAAAAAAGCACATTCACCACCCCCTGGGGCACGTTCGCATACAAGGTGATGCCATTTGGCTTAAAAAATGCTATAGCCACCTTTGAAAGGGCCATGAATTATATATTTCATGACCTGGCACAACTTTTCCTCACCTACTTACATGATTTGACAGTCCGCTCTAAGAAGTGCTTAGACCACCTTGAGGATCTGCGATTGGTATTCCAAAGATGCCATCAATACAACTTACACTTGAACCCCCTCAAGTGTGTCTTTTGTGTCAGTGTAGGAAGACTCTCAGGTTTTATAGTGTCCCAAAAAGGCATTCGCATGGAACCCCTCAAGGTCCAAGCCATCAAAGAGGTACCTCCACCTCAAACCCTCAGACAACTCCAAAGTCTACAGGGAAAAGCCTATTTTTTGAGATGCATCATCCCAGACTATGCCACCTGCGCTCAAGGGTTCTTGCGCCTCCTTCGCCAAAACATCCCCTTTAAATGGGATGACCACGCCCAAAAAGCATTTGACGCACTAAAGGAAACATTATCCTCAGCACCACTCATTAGTCCCCCAGACTATGACAAGGATTATATCCTATATCTATCAGCTTTTGAATCCACATTAGCCAGAGTATTTCATCAGGAAGGGATAGATCGAAAGGAGCATGTAGTAAATTACGTCAGCCAAACCTTGTCGAGACCAGCATTGAGATATGAACCCGAAGAAAATACTGCCTTAGCATTAATCTATGCAATCCAAAAACTTCACCACTACATTATCTTAAAAACCACTATGGTTGTCGCAGATATTAACCCCATTAAATACCTGCTCACACACTCCTTAATGAAACAGAAGTATGCCCACTAGATAGTCCTTCTCCAAGAATACAATTTACATTTTCACTCACCCAAGAGAAAAAAGGCACTTCCCTTACTAGAGTTCATTACGGACCTCCCAGGACATTCCAAGGGATCACCAGTAGATGATTCGTTGCCAGAAGAACACCTCTTCTTCGTAGCAATTGATGACCCTTTGTACGGAGACGTCCTCCTATTCTTGCGAACCCAAAATTTCAGACCTCATCTCACATGAGATGGTCATCGGTGCATATGCTGGCAAGCCCCCCGATATCTCCTTCTGGGAGATGTCTTATACTGGCAAGGCATTGACACCATTTTACGATGATGTCTTACTCATACAAAAATGGAACAAGCCTTTAATGACTACCATGGAGAAGCTTGCAGCGACCATCTCTCTGGAATGGCTACCGCCAAGAAAATCCTAGGAGTAGGATATTTTTTTCCCTCCCTATTCCTCGACTACAACACAACCATTAAAAGATGCAAATGATGCCAACGCTTCACTCATAAAGCAAGAGCACCCCCCGCTCCTCTCCATCCCGTCATAGTAGCCGGCCCCTTTTGCAAGTGGGGGATCGACTTCATGACTTGCAACCCCGCCTCATCAGGAAACCATAAATACGTCATCGTGGCTATCGACTATTTCACCAAGTGTGCCGAGGCCATGCCCACATACAACAACATAGTAGAAACCACTGCTCAATTTCTGTTCAACCACGTAATCGCCCGATTTGGCGTCCCCAAAGAGTTAGTCCCCAACCACGAGAAACACTTTGAAAATGAAGTCTTCGAGAAGCTATCTCATCATCTCGGATTCACCCATGAATTTGCTTCACCATACTACCCCCAATCCAATGGACAGGTAGAAGATATTAACAAGGTACTCAAAACTATGTTACAATGCATGGTGAATAACCACAAAACCAGTTGGAACCACATGCTCTTCTTCGCCCTATGGGAATACCGCACGGCTGTTAAGACATCCACTAGTTTTACTCCCTTACACTTGGTATACGGGATTGAAGCCGTGATTCCCATAGAGTGCAAGATCCCAAACTGGCATGCTACCATTGAACTCCTTGATGACACCTAGCCTCTAGGACAGCGTCTAGTACAACTAGAGCTAGTTGACGAAAGTTGGCGACAATTTCTCCAACACAATGAGGCCCATAAAAAAAGGGTGAAAGCATCATTCGACCACCATATCAACCCTCACTCATTTACCGAAGGATAATTGGTCCTTTTCTATGATGTCACAAAAAAGGCCTTAGGGCCAGGAAAGTTCAAAACCCTGTGGAAAGGACCCTATATCATCAAACACTGCCTTTGAAAGGGGGCATACATCTTGAAGGAACCAGATGGGACTAGCCTCACTAACCCTATCAACTACCTTTACCTCAAGAATTTATACCCATAAGGGCCCCAAAGGCCCTTCCCCTAGAGTGAAAATACACAAAACCCAATATATTTTTGACCCGAAGACTTATGTAAAAAACACACTCAAAGTGCCAACATGGATCACTAAAATGAACCATATTTCAGATTTGCTGATGGAGAATCGTGAAGGTCTCAAAAAATATTTTCATTCGCCTGGGTAATCTACCACCTCGATCAATCACCATTTTGTTTAAATGGCATGTGCATCAGATCAGCAACAAACAATCAGGCAGAATATGACGATGTCATTGGACTTATGTGCAACACCCTCCATCTGTGCATTCGTCGTATGCATATCTACCTTGATTCCTAGTTAGTAGTATCACAGCTAAACGGAAAATTTGAGACCAGAGACACACATGTGTTTAGAAAATATTTGCGTGTCAAAATATTAAGCATACAATTTGATTACATTACATTTTCACATGTATCAAGAAATCAAAACCAAACAGCTGATCACATAGCTAACAATATCCTAGACTGGAATGTATCTCGAATAAACCATCATCCATAAAAAACAAAAAACATAGATATCCATCAGCATAACACAAAAAATATAAATCGAAATAAATAGCACACCATGTAGAGCCGCAAAAATATCTCTCAACAAATATGTGTATCTGAGTAGAAAAAATAGTATCGTTGGCCCACAGGCCAGCCCGAAGATACCAAAGTCGTCAAAAATAAGGGAAGAATCCTCATAACGAGTGCTTTCCCTATGTACAAAACTATTATAGGGTGGTGCCCCCCCAAGAGGAGCACGTGGACCCACCACCACTCCTACTGCCGCCACTGGAGCTGCTGTCGCCACTGCGATCACTACCCGACGTAGAGTGGGCCAATAATCCCTCTCGCGGGCCATCATCATCTCTAACCAAACCTCCTTGAATTCATCCATAAAACCTCGAGCAGGCATACCTTGGGTTTAGTGGTCAACTCGACCCCAGAAGTGCTTGAGACCGGTCACCTGAGCCGTAATTACTGCAATGCACAAGAACCGCACCGCATGAGCTCGCGGGCGCCACAACCCCATTGCAGCCACAATCCGAGCTGCCGCCCTCACTAGAAGGGCCAACACCATCTCTGCCAAGTCCACTGGCACCACCACTCGGTCCACCTGCACCGCCTCCTCCCTGACCACCTCGAGGTCGGAGTGGAGGGTCGTGCCCCACCAAGTAGCAGCATGCAGTGTTGTCCTTGATGGAAACCCACTGAATGATGATGAAGACATGAGATTGTGGACATGTGTTGTCCTTGATGGCAATCCACCTGATGAAGTTATTCTTGACTTGATGGACTTGATAAATGATGTAAATCTAATATGAAATGATGTTTGTTAGCAATATGATGCCGAGTGTTGTCCTCGAATGGCAACCCACTTGATGAAGATGATGGCAACTTACTTGATGAAGTTGTGCTTGATAGAATATGTCTTGATGAACTAAATCTGATGTATCTACAGTGAGTACAGAAGGCAATGAAGAAAAGAATTCAGATTGTGCTCAAAGCATGATGAAAAGAGTATGTCTCTTTGTATACGCGGATATTTCTAGGTGAAGTCGCGTATGCACGCGGAAAAGAACGTGCCAAGTCGCGTATGGGCTAAAGCGCTCAAAAAGTGCAAAACCAAGGGTAACCACTATGGTATTGACCCATTGTATTGGGTAATGATCCGCCTAATTGACCCCGTCCAGGTAGTTTTGGGCTCATGGTATTGTTTTGGCCCATGGTATTGAAAAAGGGGCTCATGGTATTGAAAAAGGAAAACCTATATAAGAAGAATAATTTCATTGTGAAAAGGATAGGAGTGTGGGTGCAAGATGTCTGAGCTTGAATGAATACTTCTCTCTCAAGTATATCTGAATGGAAAGGGTTACACTTGAATGATAAATCTGAATGTATGATGCACCAATGATGAAGAAGGGGATCTAGATCTGAATTGCTCTTGTATTTGCTAGATCTGATTATGGAAGGCTTAGATCCGTGATGAGGCGAGCATCTAGGCGAACATCTGTCTGAAGCAAAAGGGTAGATCTGAACTGAATATCTGATCTGATGAAGTATGCTGCTCTGTAATGATTGAAGACCTATACGCTACTTCGCCGCGGAGGAAGCGCGTATATACGTAGCTTCAGCGAAGAGAAAGCGCGTATGCGCAATAAAATATACACTGAGGTATATGCTGGTTTGTGTGGACGGAAGCGCGTATATACGCGACATCAGTGAAGTAAAAGCGCGTATGCAAACTAGGGTTTGCTGAAGCAAGGGGTATGAAATATCTGATCTGTTCTGCTATGTTTCTGCTATCTGATCTGTGTTGTTAAGTATCTGTTGGTGATGTATGTTTGTGCTTAAAAGTTTGGAAAGGGTCCAGTCTGGAAATATGATGAAATGTGGCCTGCAAGTGGTGTTCTATTGAAGTTGTTGGATCCGGTGTGAAAATTGATGAAACGTGGTCCAAGGTGGTGCTGAAGGTTGTAGCCTTCAGTCAGGGGGTTGTAGCTCCCTTCCAGGTGAGGCTGGTAAACGAGATCGGGGGGTCGTAGCTCCCTTCCAGGAGAGGCCGGTAAACGAGTCAGGGGGTTGGAGCTCCCTTCCAGGAGAGGCTGGTAAACGAGCGCATTTTCACCGCGGAGGAAGCGTGTATATACGCGGCTTCAGCGAAGAGAAAGCGCGTATGCGCAATAAAATATACACTGAGGTATACGCTGGTTTGTGTGGACGGAAGCGCGTATATACGCGACATCAATGAAGTAAAAGCGCGTATGCAAACTAGGGTTTGCTGAAGCAAGGGGTATGAAATATCTGATCTGTTCTGCTGTGTTTCTGCTATCTGATCTGTGTTGATAAGTATCTGCTGGTGATGTATGTTTGTGCTTAAAAGTATGGAAAGGGTCCAGTCTGAAAATATGATGAAATGTGGCCTGCAAGTGTTGTTCTATTGAAGTTGTTGGATCCAGTGTGAAAATTGATGAAACGTGGTCCAAAGTGGTGCTGAAGGTTGTAGCCTTCAGTCAGGGGGTTGTAGCTCCCTTCCAGGTGAGGCTGGTAAACGAGATCGGGGGGTCGTAGCTCCCTTCCAGGAGAGGCTGGTAAACGAGTCGGGGGGTTGGAGCTCCCTTCCACGAGAGGCTGGTAAACAAGCGCAGGTGGGTGCCTGCGTGCTGGTCAAGTCTGCGCTAGCACATATGTTGTAAGATGTTTTCTCTATAATAAAATATTGAAGGCTGAGCAACTGCAGCGGTGGTTTTCTCCCGACTTGGGTTTCCACCTAAAAATCCCGGTGTTCATGTGTGATGCTTTGTGTGATGGTTTATTCTGTTCTTACTGCACATGTTTACTGTTTATTGAACATCTGATGAATGAATGATGGAATAATATAAGTGAATATTTAATGACAGATCTAGATCTCTGTGTATACGCTAGTTTCATAAAGGGGATCCGCGTATATACGCTAGTTTACTGAAGGAAAGTAGCGTATGGGTTTTAAGGAATGAAAAAAGTAAAAAGATTTGATTATGTAGTAAATACTGATTCACCCCCCCCTCTCAGTATTTTTCCCAACAATTGGTATCAGAGGAGGTCCTTGTGCAGAAGCTTGATCGCTTAAAGGAGATCCGTCGCAATGGGAAGTCAAGAAGGAATAATGTCTATAAAGCCACCTCTATTCAATGGAAGCAATCTGATATTCTGGAAGGTACGTACAAAAGCATATTTGCAAAGTCTTGGTGCAGATGTATGGGCAATCGTGGAAGAAGGTTATCAATACCCGGCAAGTATTCCTACTGATGCAGCAGAAAGGAAGAAGTATGAAACCAATGCCAAAGCAGTAAATGTCTTGCTAGGAAGCATGTATGAATCAGAATTTGCTAAACTGATGCAGCTACATTCAGCAAAAGAAATATGGGACAAAATCATTCTGAGCTATGAAGGAGACACAAAGGTAAAAAGTGCAAAACTCCAAACTCTTAGAATTGAATATGAAAATTTGAAGATGCATAGTGATGAGAGTGTTGCCAGTTTCTTTCTTCGTCTGGATGATATTGTAAATCGAATGAGAAATCTGGGTGAAACCATAACTGATACTACTCTGGTGGAAAAGGTCTTAAGATCCTTGACTTCAAAATTTGACTCTAAAGTTTCAGCTATTGAAGAAAGGCAAGATCTGCAATCGCTTACTATTGTTCAATTACATGGTACTCTGACTGCTTTTGAAATGAGACAAGGAGGTCATTCTCAAATAAGAGAAGCTGCTTTTAAGGCATCTACAAAAGGAAAGGAAAAGGAGGTTGTTAAAGAATCCAGCTATGTATCCGATGAAGAAGAAGCAAATTTCGTGAGAAAGCTCCAACTAGGTACTGGAAGATTCAAAGGTAAGCTTCCCTTCAAATGTTTTGAGTGTGGTAAAGTTGGTCATTATGCTGCAAAATGTCCTTATAAAAGAAGGAATAAGAACCGATCTAGCTCTAAGAAAAGTTACTATGCTAATGAAGATAGTGATGAGTCATCTAATAGTGAGGAAGAATGTGAAGAAGATCTTAGACTTCTCGTGGCATTTGAACAAAAAGAAGAAAAGGATACTTTTATGGATGCTCTAGAGGAAAACGATTTTCTTGAAGAAAATAATCAACTCAAACTACGCTTAGAAGAACAAAAGATAATCAGAGAGACCATTGAAAAGAAGCTTGAAGAAGCAAAGAAGCATATTGAAAAACTAGAATGTGAAGTGGTAAGTCAAAGAAAAGAAGTTGAGAAAGAAAAAACCTTGAATCTTAGATTTGCTAAAGGATCTGAAACCTTAGATGAGATCATCAAGGTTCAACGTTCTCCTCTTATAAAGATAGGTCTTGGATATACCGGAGAATCTTCTCAAACTTCAGCACCAAACTATCTAAAAGCAGTTACAGGTGGTTTACATCATTCAGCCACTCAGCAAGGGAATAAAGGATCTCTACAGGGAAAGCAGGACCATCTCAATTCAAGGAACACTAACAGGGATAGCTTTCAAAGACAATAAAACCAACAGGTAAATTCAAATAGAAGATTCCATGATCGCAGAAATTTCTACTTCAATGGGCAATGTTTCACTTGTCACAATTTTGGTCATAAAGCTATTCAATGTGTTGCATATAAAACCATCATGACAAGAGAAGCAAGAAATAAAAGGTTGGGTACTGAACCAAAGAAGAATACCTATAACAATTTTTCTCCTCTTCAAAGTGAAGTTGAATGCACTTATTGTAATAACTTTGGCCATGAAGAATCTGAATGCAGGAACAAGATCCAGCCAAAAGAACATGTTCCCTCAAGCTCTAAAATATGGAAAAAGAAAGAACCACCGGTTGAAAATTGTGGGATAGCATTATTTGCGGAAGGTGAAGAAATCCAATGGTACATTGATAGTGGGTGCTCAAGACACATGACAGGTGACAAAAGCAAACTTCATACTTATAATGCTCTAGAAAAGGAAAAGAAAGTTACATTTGGAAATGATACTCCTGCTGTAATTAAAGGAAAAGGGGCAGTATTTCTAAAAGAAAAAGTGAAGGCTAAAGATGTCATGTATGTGGATGGATTAAGACATAACCTTTTAAGTGTTAGTCAAATGTGTGATCAAGGAGCAGAAGTGGTCTTCAGTTCCAAAGAATGTGTGGTTCGCGATCTTGATACAGGTAAAATCATTATAAAGGAAAAAGAAATCCAAGCAACCTGTATGTACTAAACGGCATAGATCAATGTTACTTGAGCAAGTCTTCAGAAAATTGGCTATGGCATAGAAGGCTGGGGCATCTGAGTTTCTCTCAAATCAACAAAGCAAGTAGACTTCAAGCTGTTCGTGATCTTCCCAAGGTCAATCTTCCGGAAAGTACCATATGCAAATCTTGTCAATTTGGTAAGCAGACCAGAGTACGATTTAATGCCAAAGAAGGATCATCAAGTAAGCCTCTTGAACTCATTCATACTGATATCTGTGGACCTATGAGGAAAAGGTCATTACGTGGGGAAGAATAATATATCTTATTTATTGATGACTACTCTAGAATGTGTTGGATCGGGTTCATTAAACACAAAGATCAAGCTCTTGAAAAATTTCAGAGCTTCAAAGCATTGGCAGAAAATGAATTAGATCTAAAAATCAAGTGTCTTAGATCTGATCGAGGAGGAGAATATTCATCAAATGAATTCTTTGATTTTTGTGAACAACATGGCATTAAAAGACAGTTCTCTGTAGCAGGAACTCCACAACAAAATGGTGTAGCAGAAAGAATGAATAGAACAATTGTTCAAATGGCTAGAGCTATGCTTGTTGATTCTGATGTTCCTGACATGTTCTGGAGTGAAGCAGCACATACAGCAGTTAACATTCTCAATAAGGCTCATGTTCGGGTAAATAGTGACAAAACTCCATATGAACTCTGGTATGGAAATTATCCCACTGTGAGGCATTTTAAGGTTTTTGGAAGTAAATGCTTTATAAAAAATAATGATGAAAAGCTTGGCAAATTTGAACCTAGATCAGATGAAGGGATATTTCTTGGTTACTCATCGTCAAGCAAAGCATTCACATGTTACAATAAAAGGCTTCGAAAGGTTGTTGAATGTATTGATGAGTCTCCCGCAGCTCCTAAAGAAGAAAAACAAACAACAAAAGAAGATGATAGCGACATATGGCCTTCTACATCAGATAGCAATGATATAGACAGTGGATCCAATGAAGAACCTGAAGATGATCTATCTGAAAAAGCTCCATCCAGATATGTTCAAAAGAATCATCCCGAATCTCAAATTTTGGGTGACAAGGAATCTGGTGTACGAACAAGGAGAACTCTTGTAGGATCTTCTAATCATTTGGCACTCATATCCACAATTGAACCACACAATGTCAATGAAGCTAGCAAATATGAATGTTGGAGGCAAGCCATGGATGAAGGACTTGTTCAAATTGAAAAGAATGACACTTGGGATTTGGTTCCAAGACCTCATGATAAAAATGTCATTGGAACTAAATGGATTTTCAAGAACAAGTTAAATGAGAATGGGGATGTTGTGAGAAACAAAGCTAGACTGGTTTGCAAAGGGTATACTCAACAAGAAGGTATAGACTTTGAAGAAACTTTTGCTCCTGTAGCTAGACTTGAAGCCATCAAAATGTTTCTTTCTTTTTCAAGTTATCAACAAATCAAAGTTTATCAAATGGATGTTAAATCTGATTTTCTTAACGGTGATCTAGAAGAAGAAGTATATATAGAACAACTGGAAGGATTCATTTTGGGAAATGATGCAAATCTTGTTTGTAGACTTAAAAAGGCTCTATATGGTCTCAAACAAGCTCCAAGAGCTTGGTATTATCGTCTTGACAAATATCTTCATCAACAAGGTTTTTCAAAAGGGTCTGCTGATAGTAACTTGTACACAAAAATTGAAAATGATAAACTATTGATTGTGATTGTATATGTTGATGACATCATTTTTGGGAGCAACGAAGAATCTTTGAGTCAAAAATTTGCTTCTGTCATGCAGCAAGAATTTGAAATGTCTTTACTTGGGGAACTAACATTCTTTCTTGGCTTGCAAGTGCACCAAACGGCAAATGGTATTTTTTTATCTCAAGCAAAATATCTTAAGCAAATTCTGAAGAAGTATGGCATGGAAGAATGCAAACCTGTAAGTACGCCAATGATAACCGGATGCAGTCTCAGTTCTAATGATGATTCTCCAACAGTGAATCAACCAGAATACAGATCGATGATTGGAAGACTACTTTATCTCACTGGGACCAGACCAGACATTATGCATGCAGTTGGGATTGTTGGACGATTCCAAGCTAATCCCAAAGAGTCTCACCTTCAGGCTGTCAAAAGGATATTCAAATATCTACAAGGAACTCAAGACTTTGGTCTATGGTATCCAAAGGATGCTGATCTTACTCTTCATGCTTACACTGATGCAGATTGGGCTGGAAGTGTTGATGATCGGAAAAGCACTAGTGGTGGTGCATTCTATATGGGACCTCGGTTAGTATCTTGGTTCAGCAAAAAGCAAAATTCTATTGCCTTATCTACAGCAGAAGCAGAATATGTGGCTGCCACATCTTGTTGCACTCAACTCCTTTGGATGATGCAAACCTTACAAGATTTTCAAATCAAATGTACTCCTCCTATCCCCATTAAGTGTGACAATACAAGTGCCATCAGTATTTCAAAGAATCCTGTTATGCATTCAAAGACCAAGCACATTCCCACCAAGTATCACTTCTTACGTGAACAAGTGCTTGAGCAAACAGTGAAGTTGGAGTATGTACCCTCCAAAGAACAAGTTGCTGATATCTTTACCAAACCTCTGCCCAGAGAAGCGTTCGAGTATCTAAGACAGAAGCTGGGAGTGTTCTCTGCTAGTCAAAAGAACAAATCTGCATAAATTTAGAATATGGCAGTGGATACGCGGGTTTCATGAAACACAGTCGCATATATACGCGAGTTCTTGCACAGAAAACCGTGTATGTCTGATTGCTGACAATTTTCTGCTTGGAGTCAGCTCTCTTCAGCACAGCTGCAGTGCTGTTTGGTATCTCTGATACTGTCTGGTATCTCTGGTGGTGTTCTAGTTCTCGTAATTCTGTTTCTAATGTTTTGATGAAGATGCCTTGATGATTTGTTGGTGAAAGTGTTCAGGATGCACAAACTAAGGGGGAGCCTTAGTCATATGAAAAGGATGCATGGATGCACAGATTCAGGGGGAGAATTAGCTTTGCTGAGTATAATGAATTATGTTGGTTCTGTTATATGATCTCTCTTGAGGTCTTCTTGGTATTGATTATGAAAAGTCATATTTGTATTTTTGATGAAAAGGTCATGTGGAGACCCATGATGTAAATTGTAATATTCAGTCATGTAAGGACTTGTCAAATTTTGTAAACTCACTTGGTTGAGTAGCTGAGTCAAATGTGTAAACCCACTTGGTTGGGTAGTTGAAGTCTCATGTATAAATCCACTTGGATGGATAATTGATGTAAGTATGAGTCTTTGGTGATAGGAAGTTCATAGAGTCATATACTTCTTTGAAAAATATGTTTGAAGATTCAACATGAACTCAGAGGGAGCTTGGCCACTTCAGTATATATCAGATCTGCAGAACGCTTCTTCCACATGAGGAGAAAAGGGGAAGAGTATGTTGGTTTTTGATCCGCCCTTTGCCCTTGATGTCAAAGGGGGAGAGTGACATGGTGTTTGAATGAAGAGAAGATAATGATGTCAAAAATTTGGGAGAGTGACATATTTGGGAGAGTGACATGGTGTCAATGTACTTATCTGTTGTGGTAACCAAACACCATCGTGGTTGCCATCAAGTCCAAAGGGGGAGATTGTTGGAAATATGATGCAGAGTGTTGTCCTTGATGGCAACCCACTGAATAAAGATGAAGACATGCGACTGTGGACATGTGTTTTCCTTGATGACAATCCACCTGATGAAGTTATTCTTGACTTGATGGACTTGGTAAATAATGTTTGTTAGCACTATGATGATGAGTGTTGTCCATGAATGGCAACCCACTTGATGAAGATGATGGAAACTTACTTGATGAAGTTGTGCTTGATAGAATATGGTTTTATGAACTAAATCTGATGTATCTACAGTGTGTACAGAAGGCAATGAAGAAAGGAATTCAGCATGTGCTAATTCTATGATGAAAAAGAGTATGTCTCTTGGTATACGCGGATTGGCCTAGGGAAAGTCGCGTATGCACGCGGAAAGGAACGTTCCAAGTCGCGTATGGGCTAAAGCGCTCAAAAAGTGCAAAACCAAGGGTAACCACCATGGTATTGACCCATGGTATTGGGTAATGATCCGCCTAATTGACCCCGTCCGGGTAGTTTTGGGCTCATGGTATTGTTTTGGCCCATGGTATTGAAAAAGGGGCTCATGGTATTGAAAAAGGAAAACCTATATAAGGAGAAGAAATTCATTGTGCATATCATGAGTGTGGGTGCAAGATGTCCGAGCTTGAATGAATACTTCTCTCTGAAGTATATCTGAATGGAAAGGGTAAAGGTTTGATGATAGATCTGAATCTATGAAGCACTTATGAAGAAATGATGAAGCGGGATCTTTAGATCTAAAATGTACTTGTATCTGCTAGATCTGTTTATGGAAGGCTTAGATTTGTGATGAGGCGAGCATCTAGGCGAACATCTGTCTGAAGCAAAAGGGTAGATCTGAATTGAACATCTGATCTGATGAAGTATGCTGCTCTGTAATGATTGAAGATCTATACGCTACTTCGCCGTGGAGGAAGCGCGTATATACGCAGCTTCGCTGAAGAAAAAACGCGTATGCGCAATAAAATATACACTGAGGTATACGCCGGTTTGTGTGGATGGAAGCGCGTATATACGCGACATCAGTGAAGGGAAAGCGCGTATGCAAACTAGGGTTTGCTGAAGCAAGGGGTATGAAATATCTGATCCGTTCTGCTGTGTTTCTGCTATCTCGATCCGTGTTGTTAAGTATCTCGTTGGTTGTGTATGTTTGTGCTTAAAAGTTCGGAAAGGGTCCGGGCCTCGAAAGAAGACATGAAATGTCCTATGGTATGCCCTATTGAAGTTACATCCTTGGGGCAGAAAACGGACAGAAATGTGGTCCAAAGTGGTGTCGAAGGTTGTAGCCTTCTACTGTGGTGGGGTTGTGGCCCTCTCTTGTGAGGTCGAAGTGTTTCTGACCACGTAGCCCTTCCAGGAGAGGTCGGGTAAACGAGCCGGGGTTGGAGCCCGCAGAGGCCTGTGAAATGGCGCAGGGAAGGCTCGTGGTGTTGGTCAAGTTCTGCGTCAAAGACATATGTTGTAAAGATGTTTTCTCTATAATAAAATATTGAAGGCCGAGTAACCGCAAGGTGGTTTTCTCCCGATTTGGGTTTCCACCCAAATCCCGGTGTTCATGTGTGATGCTTTGTGTGATGGTTTATTCGTTCTTACCGCACATGTTTACCGTTTATTGAACATCCGATGAATGAATGATGAATAACATAAGTGAAGATTTAATGACAGTATCTAAATCTCCGTGTATACGTTTTTAGTTTCATAAAGGGATCCATATGTTTGTTTACCCACAAAGAATGGTGGTTTTGGCTAGTTCAAAAAGTGCAGATTTGATTATGAAACACCATTCACCCCCTCTCGTATTTTTCCAACACAGAAGGTAACCAAATCTAATGCTAATGGTTCAATAGTCCTTTGTAGAGTTGAGTGGTTGATTTTTGTGCTTCTTTGTGTTGCCTATAATTATCTCTGTGGAAACCATTGAAAATAGTGGCAATGATAAATTAAAATCTTGGTCGCAGTAATCTAGTAATTTATCTTTGCTTTTATGCGCAGAACAAGCAAAAAGCAACAAATAAGAAGTCATGTTCATCCAGATGCATCTCTCAATTCCAATGCAAATGAACTCCGGCAAAGAATCTAGCAGGAGATGAAGGGTAATAAAAAGCGTCTTCTACTATGCGTTTATTTACTTTTCATTTTGTTGTTCGTTTTCTCACTTTAATCTAGTATAGTTTGTTCTATGTTGGGAAATTTAGAGCGGAATCGAGGGACATTTTGCGAATGCCATTTATTTTCTTTGAAGAGTCTCTCAAAAAAAATTCGAAACAAAGTTGTTGTGGTAAGGGCACAAGAAATCTATGATTGATGAAGTGAGACATCTCAGGAAAATAAGGCACATAAGAGCGTATGATCATTTAGCCTTGATCTAAGACAATGCACTAACTCTAGCTCGTGCATAATTACAGGAGTGTCATGTGTCTACATCAACAAGTATTATTGTTGACATCACATAAAAAGGCATCTACACAGGGCATCATGCCTCTTGCATGTCACAATTACATGTAGCCATAAAAACATTTTTGTGGTCTGACAAGAATATGTGAAAGCAATATGAAACAACAGCCTGACAACACTTTTCCGGATTTTTGTGCAAGGATCCCATTGTAGGCCACCATTTAGATTGTGGTACCCTACCATGTTGTGAACCCACAAACCCTTTTCCTCTGCCCACAATCTCAATTGTTTTCCTTAGTATCATGAGCCTTTCAAAGACCTCATCTATAGAGATGTAGCAATATGAACTCAACAAATGATTTAACAAATAGAACTTGTCCCCTCGTACTTTATTCAGCCAATAGGTAGGTTCAGTCGGCAAATCTATAGCAATTCAAGATGATTCCCATAAACTCGCTTATAGTAGCTTTGTGACAATCATACAATTCAAGAGAATAATGCCATTCCATCTCAAAGAGAACAGATACAATTGCTCAAAATCTGAATACTACGAGTCAAGAGCACCATGGTAAAAGTTTGTCAATCTAGTGGACAATGTATCTACCATTTAGAGTTTATGAGCTATTCCTTTGGTTCAAACTTCACACATGTGTTCCACGACATACATATTTATTTTCATTGAAATGGCATACATATATTTTCATGAACCGTTTTCTCCCATTTGCTACAAGATAGTCGTTTCATATTGTCTCACCAGAAATGTAAATAAATGTTTGTTTGTTTGATTCTTTTAAAGGATTGTTAATGCCTTTTTTATCACAACTTGTGATTATCATTTCATCTTCATGAAAATGGATTTGGTCCCATAGTTGTCGGATGGCAATCTACCGATCATGACCCGTAAGGTTTCAAAATCCATGAATTTAATTTACTTACCTTCGTAGCACAAAGTGGACACATGAAAATAGCAGATGAACATGATGAAATAGGATCCTGTCTCTCATTTCCAACAGAAGATCGAGTGTCATAAGTTCTTTTAGATGCTTTTGTTTTGTATAATTTGTAAATTTGTAAATATTAGAGATAATTCTCGCATATGCTTAGTATCTCGCCACAATTTCTTTCAATACCATGAAAGCATGGAAGGTAACCAACTCTAATGTTAATGGTTCAATGTGTCCCAGAGTTGAGTGGGTTGATTTTTTGTGCTTCTTTGTGTTGCCTATAATTATCTATGGGAAACCATTGAAATAGGTAGCAATGATAAATTAAAATCTTGCGTCAGGATCTAGTAATTTATCTTTTGCTTTATGCGAGAACAAAGAGCAAAAAAGAAACAAATAAGAAGTCATGTTCATCTGAAACGGCTCTCAATTCTAATACCAAATAGACACAGGAAAGAATCAAGGAAGATGAAGGGTAATAAAAAGTGTCTTCTACAATGCTTTATTTACTTATCATTTTTACATGCATTTCTCCTAATCTGGTCTAGTTTGTTCTATATTTAAGTGACGACATCCAGGCGGACATTTTTGCGGGAATGCCATTTATTTATTTGAAGAGTCTCTAAAAAAAATCTACAACCAAGTTGTTGTGGTAAGGCACCCTGCATTACGGCTTGTGACAAGGTTACTTCACTTTCGGTTTCACATGCTTCAGCATCAGTTTTTAATTACGTGTGGTTTCTTGGATGTGATTGTTTTACACATATTTTAGTCGATTTGGGAATGTTACGCTTCTTCTTATTGCTAGCAACTAATTTACGATGCGAGCATGTGTGTGCTTGCCTTATAAACACGACTCTACATCTAGAGATTCAAGACATGGCCAAGAAAATCCTCTAGAAAGGCTCTCTCAACATATATCACTCTTGTTGCAATAGGAAAATAGAAAAATAGAAAAATATCTCCAAACTCGGACAATTTGCACTGTAGTACCTAAGAGTGAGGACATCAAGTTTTCTGTAAAGTTTCCAAATAGTGACAATCATGCTAAAATCACGTCTCAAGCAGTGGGTATTAGCATAAAATGAGAGTGATGATCATTCATTTCATGGAATTGATATGCTTATACAAAATCAGGGTTTATTCAAGCTCCTCAATCACGGGAGGCCAAGCCATTAATCCTAGTTTTAGATGGGTTTGTTCGATGTGTGATAATTGCATCAAAGAGTGCACTATTACACGAAATTTTTTTAATGTTTGTACATCTTTTTGATGTATTTACATACTATTACTATAAACCTTTGCAACCTTAGGTGAGATTTTTGTTCTAGAGGAAGGCTTAATAGTCTTTGCTTATTTATTCCTTTGCAGTACATGCATGTGCAGGTGAAAGAAGGTTCATCAACTAATTTTTCCTCTTCTTATTCTTGATAAATTGTGCATGGTTATGCCTCTTGGCTATAAGCTATAACACATTGCCATGGGGTTGCTCAGAAATTTCAATCAACCAACTTGCAATGAAATTGTTAATTGTTTTCTGTTGGAATTTGGACGTTCTTTGCATTCCTCCTTTATTCTTCAAGTACTGGGTAATGCGGTGGTTTGATACCATTTCTTGTCTATAGCTTACAATTAGTTCAGACACAGCTTTAGATTTGGACCAATTATCTTCATAATTGCAGCAAAGTTGTCTGCCGGAGAGAGCACAAGACAAGCCAATGTATAAATAATTGATGATAACTATCCGACCCTTTTTGTTCAAATTTTTTGTTGTGATTTCATCTGTTAATCTATCATTGTACAATTATAACTATCATCCAACCATATTTGGTTATTTTTTTCTTTGTAATCAACTGAATTCATTATAGATAGTTACCATAATAGATCATAACAAGTCCTCACTGCCTCTCTTAATCATAGGACACACCTAGGTGCAGGATGACTCTGCCGTTAGTTGACCTCGGTAGGTCTTTCTATCGGCTTTGGAAGGTATGTAGATTGGTAGGCATCTCGGATGCTGAGGTTGCTCCATATGATCCTTTTCGAAAAATTAATGAACTTATATGACAACTCTCGTGTGATGCATTAAATTTTTTGTCTGTAAAATGACAAAATGTTTTAGATTTTTTAACTTTTGGTGTCTTTGTATGTCTCTTAATGCGAGTGGTAAGCGAGAAACAATGTCTGAAATCTTCCAACAGGTTTTTTAGTAAGTAAACGAATTCTTCTTGAGTTGGCAATAATTCTTATAGTTATTAGAAACCTTTTTAAGCCGTGCCTTCATGTGCGGAAGATTTCCAATAAGTCGGTAAAGTATACCATTTGGTATTCGGTTTGAACTAAATAGATTTGAATTAGAATTATATATAAGCTTAATAGATAGGCGGACTATTACTTCTTGATGTACTGCTTTGAAATGTCTCTTGGATCTCTATAGATGTGGTGAAATATAGGTGGATCAATACATCCTTCATGATGGCTTTCTTCACACTTTTTTGCAAAAAGTTCATCAGTAGTAATTCCTTAGGTGTGAAAGTTTAGATGATAGAAGAATAGATTGTTATCTGTCTGCCGGGAAGGTGATGGCAACATATACTATTAGTTGAATTTTCCAATGTGCATCTTGAGTTGGAAAGTTGGCCCAAATAATATAGCAAACCAGATTTGTATACAAACATTCTAGCTAACCTAGTTTTCAATTACTAAACTAATATCAGATATTTATATAAGAAAGCCATCACATTTTTTTAATTTATATGTACCTCTTTATTGGATTCTCTCACTCTAGTAAATAATGACTACACCAATACCATTTCTGCTTTATCTTAATTATTACTTACCACACCTTTCTATGCTTGCTTAATTGAGAAGTGACTTGTTTGAGCACATGTGAAAACTTTAGTTACATACACCACGATTATTATCTAACATTTTTTTTCTTTATGTTTGATAGGCCTGGTAACCTAAAATCTGAGACAAAATCCTTAAGAACTATCATGTTGATGGAACCTTTTTTGCTATTTCTCTTGTTACTTTGGTTTCGCTATTAATAAGTCTCTTGTATTTGAAAAGATTGTCTTTTATAGAACTTCAAGTTTGGGTTCTAATACTTTTCTTCTGAATTACGATACATGTATGAGAAACCCCACATATTGTGAGATTAATAACAGAAAAAGGTAACAAAGTCACTAGGAAACTCAACTTAGTACTAGCGAATTAAGTTATAAGATGCATTATAACTTCGTTTATCATCGAGTTATCTGTGGTTATAGAAGTTAGGTGAATGAGTCTGAGCATTTATGACTAAAGGAGATTCTCATAATGTATGAAGTCATCAACAATAGTAAAGTTATTAGTCGAATGTACTACTGCATTGCATATATTTATATTTCCAACATTTGATATTAGGTGAATACTCAAAGCACACATTGTTGGATTAGGGAAAACCAATTTTTGAATGAGAAGATAAGAAGTTTAAATGTTTCCTGTGAGTTGGATATTGGCATTATTATTAGGAAAAAGTTATTTGCTTTGGAAGAAAGAGAGTCAAGAAATGACCAACCTGAACTTTTTGGCAGATAGAAAATGCTTGCAAACTTTCAAAGTATTGAACAACCCATAATGCATTGGAGTCACGAGGAGAAACTAGAAGTCTTATATCAATATGACCCCTTGCGGCATTAGCCATACAGTCTTAAATAGAGAGGTTGACAATTTACCAATACGAATGAAGCATACCAATTATTACTTGCAAGGGAGGAGAAACCCACCAAAATGCAATCACAAGTTTTCATTGACATGTGACATACAAATCGTGCATCATAGAAGGCGATGCAATAGAGACACAATTCATTCGAGCCACATGCTTGTGAGGCCTAACGCATATGCATTTATAATTACAAATACGGACACGAGAAACCAAGGGCATAAATTTGCGAGATAATATATAGGCACAAGTGCTATACGATGCAACTTAGACAACATGCACAAATTTTTTGGAAGATTAGTTTTTTGAAAAAGGCATGACAACATTATTTTGCTCAAGATAATATTTAAGACGTCCAACAGAAATTTGAGAAGCACATATTTGAAGGTATATTTCTATCCTGATTTTATTTTTTAAATGCAAGCAACGAACTCATCTATTGAAAAATTCCATGGACTTAGCTTTCACACTTGGAAATCAAAGCTTCAACTTTGTTTAATGGAAAGAAGTCCATGAAGTATAAAGTTATAGAAAAGTAACCCACAAGGAAATTAAATTAGTTGAAGGTAGAATAAAGGCAATAGGAAAATTGTCCTTATTCATTTTGGATTATCAAAACAAACGAGTCACAACATACGGATTTTAAGAAATCCAACTCTGTAATGATATCCGCAAATCACTAGGAAAATTGTTTGGCGTGCTTTAAAAATGCAATATTGTACATAAACAAGAGATTCTTGGAGTTTACCAAATTTCATGTGATGAAAGTATGACACGGTACGTGTGTATTGGATAATTTGAAGTGTTTTTGTCTAAATTAGCGAGAAGTTGTAGTCAATGTAGAGGGGGCACAAATATTTGTAATATATTCATACATATTATCTTGGTTGCTCTAGAATTGTTTTCACCTATCGAGGGGAGCACTTCATGTGATGTGGAGTGATTACACTATTACAAAAAATTGTTTAAAGGGGTTGCGGCTTAAGCAAAGGTCAACAGCATACGCACACAAATAATGCTAGCCTCCCAAGCCATTCTGCTTTAGAAGCTCCTTTGACAATTAATATCTGACAACACTAGAATGTCGAGATGTTGAGAGCCGAACAATTAGCAATCAACAATTTCAACTGAGGAATGAATACTTGTACCGGTTTCCATCCAAAAGCAATAGTTGCCGGCGGTATCTTCCTCGGAAAGGTATTGATGGAAATGTTTCCAGAAAATTACGCTCGGCCGGTGAGAAAGAAGAAAAAAAATGGACTAAAGAGAGAGCGGACAAAGAACTAGTGCTTTGTTGTCGGGAAGTTTAGTGAAGGGGAACTAGGAAAGAATTTTAAAAGTAGCATTCAAGCATGATCGGACATCTTCTCAATTGTCATAGGTGATACACATTTGAATCATATTATAAATAGTCCTCTTCTTCGTCTTAGTATGAGGAATTTGAATTTACAGTCACCTTTCTGTTTGAGTTCTTGCAGATTTATCTATGTATATTGTGCATTTAATTCAGTTCAAGCTTATTTAGAAAACATGATTCATTTTATTTGCGATATTTAATTAGGAATTTTTTCATAATAGTTTCTTTTTTCAAGTTCGTTTTCCTTTCTTTTTCCCTCGAGATATGCTAAACACTAAAGCCAATAATATGAGTGATACTATATATTGATGTGCAGAAAGTGAGGAATGACGGTTTCTTGAAGTTATTCATGTAGTCCACTTAAGCTATAATTCTAGGGTTTATTACAACCTCAATAAAATCCTTATGTTTAACTTCATCATTTTCCTTATCTAATGCGGCTTTTGAATGAATGGTAGCAATAGTACTTAAACTCCTTCAAAGAAAAACTAACGATTGCAAGTTACAAAAAGATCATATAACCAAGCATTGTATGCATGCAATGCCATAGGCCAACATTGTTGTATATGAGTACTGTCACGTTTCATTTTTTTAAAATAATTTTTGCCTTGTGTCGGAAGACCGACGTTACTTTTTTTAAATAATTTTTGCCTTGCATCGGAAGACCAACGTTTCTTAAGCTTCGGAAGACTGACGTTACATTTCTAAATATTTTTTGCCCTATGTATAAAGACTAACATTTCTTTGCATCAGAAGACTGACGTTACGTTTTTTTAAATATTTTTTGTCTTGCGTCGGAAGACCGAAGTTTCGTTTTTAAATATTTTTTGTTGTTTCATCGGAAGAGCAACATGTTAAACGTCGGTAGAGGTAACGTCGGAATTGTGACGCATATGGATCGTCGGAAGACCAACGCTTTGGAAAACGTCGAAAGAGCGACGGAGAGAAAGACGTCAGAAGAGCGACGGTTGTTTGGAAACGTCAGAAAAACTATCGCTCTTCCGACACTTTATTGAAGTGTCGTAATTGTGACGTAATGGCTAACCACATTTTTCCCAGCCCCAATCTATCCCTCTTGCGATGCCTATGTTTCTAAATAGCGACGAAGTGGCCATCGGAAATTGGGCCAAATTTACTAGTGATGGTTCTTAGACTTGGGTTGTAGTAACCACATGAATAGAAACATAGCAATGTTTTCCAATCTGGATGAAAATATGAAGTTTGAAGTGAAAACAGGGACTGATAGCAAATTATCTATCATGGGAAAAGGAAGAGTCAACATATTAACAAGGAAGGGAAAAAAGAAATTTGTGCCAGATGTCTATTATGTACCTAGCCTAAAATGTAACCTTCTAAGCATTGGACAACTCGCAAACAAGGGCTACAATGTTTTTTTTAAGAATGATGTGTGTACAATCATGGACATACCTCCAAGTAAAAGATTCATTGCAGAAGTGCATATGACAAAGACTAGGATGTTTCCTCTCAAGCTCAGAACAAACATGAAGGAAAGAGGTGTGGTAGCAGCAGTCACACAAGAAGTCTTTCAAGAAGAAGTGAAAGACGAAAACTGGTTATGGAATTTGAGATTTGGAAATCTCAATTTTGGAGTTTGAACCTCTTGCATAGAAAAGGAATGGTAAAAGGATTACCCACTCATTGAGAAGCAGGATAGCCTTTGTAAAGGTTGCATCTTGGGCAAACAACATAAGAGAGTCATTTCCGGCGGAAAGAGTATAAAGGAAAAGACACCCTTAGAGATTTTCCACTCAGATTTTTGTGGACCAATGCAAACACCATCCTTAGCTGACAGCCATTATGTTTTGAAATTCATAGATGATTACACCAGAAACACATGGGTGTATTTTTTGAAACATAGGAGTGAAGTGTTTGAACAGTTCTACCACTTCAAAGCTCTTGTTGAGAAGCAGAGTGGGCACTACATCAAAGTGTTGAGAACCGACATAGGTGGAGAATATATCTCCAAATATTTCCTACATTCCTATAGGTAAAATGGAATACACAAGTAGTTTACCACAAGGTACACACCACAGAAAAATGATGTTGCATAAAGGAAGAACATGACCATCATGGACATGGTCAGAAGTATGTTGAAGGCAAAACATTTTCCAAATGAGTATTGGGCTGAAGCTGTAAATTATGCAGCGTATATTTTGAATAGATGCCTAAAAAAGGTTGTTATGAATAGAGTCTAAAGCATGGAGTGGAACAAATTGGTTGTCACTCATGAAAGTATTTGGATGTGTGGCATATGCATGTCACGGATTGAATGAGAATAAGTTGGATACCAAGGGGTAAGTGTATCTTTGTTGGATACATTAGTGAGTCAAGGCATACAAGCTCTATAATCTATCCACCAAGAAACTTATAATCAGGGAGATGTGTAGTTTATTGAAGAAAGAAGCCTGGGATGGAAGCTTAGAGAAAATAGTGAATGTGAAGATATGTGTCTCACAAAAGAGCAAGAGGAATTGATTACGAAAACAATTCCTTGGCGGTGGCTCCTCCACCTCCACCTACACAAGCACATCATAGCACACCATAAGCGAAACATAACAACCTTGAGAAATCCAAGGAAGTGGTTCTCAAGTACACCAGAAGACCAAGGTTGAAATTACATTAAAATTTCTTTTTTATCTGTTTACAAACACTACATACATTGTCTTATTTCTATATATATATATATATATATATATATATATATATATATATATATATATATATAGAGAGAGGGAGAGAGAGAGAGTTGTACACTAATTTGTTGCTCGGTGCCTTTCCTCTGCAAACAATGATTTTTTATATGGGAATATGTATTGTCTGAGATCACTCACTCCCTTGCTACATATTTTTCCACTTTCAACGCACATGATCTCTGATCTCTGAATTTCACTACGTTGCACTGTAACAGATGGTCTCTAGATCGATCTGGACACTTTATAGTTATACCCATTGGTATATGGCTCTTACACATTAACACACAATATTACATAGTTAATCTGGGCATCGATCCAAACTTGGCGTATGTAATTGGCAGCTTCAATGAAACTTACACAATGCACTAGCTTTTCAACTACGTGCACAAGGTATTACAATGATTTTATCCATCCCTATCATCATAAATCTTTCAATAAGCCTCACTTTTCAACCTTCAAACTCTAATATTCCATGTGGTTTGATACATATTTTCAATTTTATCCATGTGCATTTAACCATGCACACCATAGAAAAGGTGCATCAAATTTCTAGCATCTTTTTCTTTGTTACCTTCACTTGAACATATGTCTTCTAAGAGTCATGATTTAATGGTAAACCAAAATTGGGTATCAATTTTTGAGGGGAAGATACATTTTAAAAAAATGAATGTCATTTTTTGGTCATGCAACCTACAATTACCTCATTCTCACTTGCAAAACTTCAAATTGATTGGTGAAAGCTACAGAACAATCCTTTGTCATAAAAAATGTCTCCCTCTACTATAGTAGGAAAAAGCATTTGTAGTTCTCTATGTCGATCGAAATCGAAAGAAAACACTATTTCCATTGTAACTATTTCAACCTACTTCAACACAATTTTAGAAATCAAACAAGATCACACCATCTTTGTTTTTAGTTTCAATAGACACAAATTGCCAGTATCAACCAAATTTTTCTCTATTATATGTGTGCACAGGATCTCACCATGATCAACATGCGAATAACTAATACGTACCACCATTGTCATACAACCTGCTAAAATATTCTGCACTATTGATTTAAAATAATTGTTGATCTACCCATTTTTGCAATCATCTTCACATCATCAACTCATTACTATAAATCTACTTTTCTCTTAAAGTTGAAGCTCGATAATTTCACTTAGTTGGTTAAGAAAATATCAAAGAACTGATCAATTTAGTTGTAAACTATTAATATATGCACATTTCCATTTGTGTTTAAGTGCACAACTAATAATGCTCCTTCATCCCCTCAAAATACTTGTTTCCTTAATTAGAAGCGCATTTCTAGACTAGACCCATAAACAAGATTCAACAAGTTGTCTTTTTAATCATTAACAAGTTCTCTCTATGCATTTAGTTCACTCGAAATCTAGTTCGAACATAGCGATCACAAGCATCCAAGGCGATATGATTCCTTCAATAAACATTGAGCATCATAGCAATATTTGATTTCTATCGTCCTATACTTGTTGAAACTATGTGAATGTCACTAGTATTTTGATAAAGTCCAACATCCATTCTGAAGAACATAAAGGATATTTTCATTGAAGTGCAGGAGATCACCAATTAGGCCATTTAATACATTCACACCTTTTGTTTTGATATAATTGGATCCATATAGTTTCAACAATCAAATGAGTCACCATCGTTCAAAATCGCATTTTTTACAGTAAAGAAGAACAGATATCAAGGCAAACAATTCAAAAATTTATACCTTAAAGGGAGACAGCAATGAAAAAAAACCTCTTGTGACTTAAGGAACTCACTAGAGTCAATATTATTATTAATGAGATCCTACTTCCATTCATCATTATGAGTGCCAGAGAACCCATAGCATGCAATTACTTTGCAACTAATATGGCTCACATGCAAAAATTTTGACTCATTACCATACTTTAGCGCATTGTATGGTGTTAGTGTGTAAATATTTCGCAGAAGTGTACTGGAAATGGTTCACTAATCAACAGAAAAGTGATCATAACCACAAATTTTGGTTGTTTATGCTTCAAATCTACAATGAAAAAAGAAAACCCCGTAGCAAAAGATCATAGCACCCAAAACATATAACAACGAAAATGAAAGTGTAGTAACCCAATGGATCATATAAATAAACAGAAATTTATTAATGTAAATAAAACATGGTGAGGAGAACTTACAAACTTGGGTCTATAAATCCTCAGTGGATGAGTCCTTTTCGATGTCCCGTGCATCAACAATCTATTTCTCTCTCAATTTTGCAATGTCTAGAAAACAAAAAAAAGGTTTGTCCTGTTCTCCAGATCAAATAACATTGAATCAACCAACCATGAAAAACATGACATCCACACACACATATATAGCAATCAACCTAAAATAAATAACAAGGGAAAATACTATGGTATTATTTTACTCATTCCTAATAGCAAGGACAAATATCAAGATTTCACATCGAATACCATGGAAAAAACCACATGCAACTAATCGAACCACATGCAAAATGAATAACCAAACACCTATAGTCAATCAATCACATGTTAACACCTGCAACTAAACACACTCAACTTCATAGCCAAACACTTGTAACAAACAAGCATATGCATATATAAACAACCCAACTCATGCTAACACTGAAAGTGAAGCTAGGTTGACATCAATTCCAAATCCACACAAGGCCATTATCAACATCCAATAAACAGGATCATAACATTAATGGCAATAATATATTAGCGATTATAATATTAATCTTAGTTTTTATATATTAGTATTAGGGTTTATAATATTAATCCTAGGTTTTATAACCCCTTGGGATTATAATATTAATCCTAGGGTTTAATATTAATACGTTGGGTTTATAATTTTAATCCATTGGGTTTAGAATTTTTTTTTTTGTATGTCAATATTTTCTATTAAGTAATCTTAAAATTACATCATGATAATCTTGATTGCAAAATACTTCTAGCCTCATTCCTACCACTTGTTTCAAGCAAGGTAGTGGAAAAAAAAAGTTGACAATAACAAAAGGAAATTGAGAGAATGTATCAGGATAACCTAAACTAACCAAAAGGACACAAAAGAACCAAATACAAGTTCACATTCATACCATCACCTAAATTACCGTATCCTGGAGCCTTGATCCACGCTAGGTGACTAAGAGAAGAAAGGGCTTCCATGCACATGCACTTCCATGTGTTCCATTCGCTCTTTGAGCCACTCCAACCTCTCCTGAATCCTTTTCTAACCGTGATGTAGTGAGACTAGCCTATCCATCGTGTGCCATTGGTTCTATCGGAGGTCATTTATAAACATGGTAGCCTCACTACAATATTCATGCCTATCTTGAGCTAGTTTCTCCACTAGTAAGGTGACGTGATGAATCAAAGCTTCTAGAGATTCAAAAGGAGGAGGTAAATCTACTCTCCTCGATGAATTGGTAGGATTTTGGTCCACCTCTTTGCCAAAATCCTGGTGTTCTTCACAATATAAAAATGCTTCAGCCTCGAGGTCCACATCACTATGAGCACATCCTTGTTGACATTACATATTCTTAGCTTACTAAACTCCCCAACTATCAAAGCCTCATACCAAATGCAAAGTCACTCTTCAGAAGACCCAAAGAAACCATTCGAAGAGAAGACCTAGTAGTATATAGTGAGCAAGACATAATAATAGGTACAAATGTAAAAATAACCACCTTCTACCCTCTTGTATGGGAAAAACAGACATTTTCCTACACAGAATACCAAAAACTTGATATGTGAATGTCTCCATGCCCCCTTAAGATCTCTAGCCCCAAAGCTACCAATGTTAAACAAAAACCTTAAGGTAATGTATCCATCACTCCAATGGACCACTAGAGTTGATACCAAAAGGGTGAATAACATGAGCTACAATGAGAGCCAGCTACCTACCAGCAACCAATTCGTCAAACACCAAGAGGCCAACGAACTCTACAAAGAAAACAAATGCATCACCAACAAACAAACCTTGAACAAAATAAAACCAAAGCCTAAAATTTTACCCACAAGAGGGATTTTTTATAGAACTCGAGAGAAAAAAATGATAGCCACCGCCCTCTATGGTGTCCAAAACACCAAAATCAGGATCTTCCTTCCTTATGCACGCCTTGATGAACCCAGGTCCTAAAATTACATGCAAGAAACCACCACCATGACAAAAGAGACACCATATTGCTAGAATTGCAATGAAACCTTGTATTCTCTAGGTGGGGTCAGGGGATGGTTTAGATAGATAGCTACCCCACACTCCTTAAGAAATATTTCCCACCATAATGTTGTAGCCCATACCCTGAAACCAACTACATACCAAATAACAAATATTCTGATAAGACACTCTAGAGCCTTCATCTTTCGCTTGTCGTCGGAGGCTTCAATAACATGCTTCGTCATATTGAATGTCGCGTGGATAAGGGATTTAATGCCTTTGCTTGTATCTCAGTTCTATTTGTTACCACCCCCATCGTAGATCTCGACTTATAATATTAATCTCAAGGGCTTGCATATCAATTTGTTGGGTTTATAATATTAATCTCTAATATGTATAATAATATATTAGGGTTTATAATATTATGATTTATAATATTAATCTTAGGTTTGATATATTAATCTTAGGGTTTATAATATAAATCCTAGGGTTTAATATTAATCTCTTCGATTTATTAATCCTTGGGTTTATTATATTATTAATAATATCAATAGAATTATCAATTTTTTATAATATAATAATTATTATTACAATATAATTAATATAGTTATATATTTATTAATATCAATATTATTACTATTATTAAATCCCTACCACAGATGCCTATATCAAACACATTTACTAATCTGGTTGTGCATGTGATTGATATACACATATTGTTGTATATCAACCACGTTTATTAATATGGTTGTGCTAGTTATAGATAATTTCATAATGTCATCATAAATGGTCATAAATAAATTGTCGTTAATTTTTTTCATTTTAATTAATTATGCTTGGGTAAACAAAATTCCTAATATTACACTATGTGTATTTTGAATTTTTTAATGATTAGTTATATTACATGATTTCACTTTGAAATTATAAAGTGTTTTTTTCTTTTTAACATTTTAAATGTATAATATATAAGTAGGAATGAATTTTTTAATATTAATTTTATTTTAAATTTTCAATATTAATAAGTTAAAACGATTTATTTATAAATTAAAATTTTATGTATATTTCACAAATCACACTTTATGATATATAAAATTTTATCCATGTAAATTTATGATCACCGATCGCCGCCGCCGAACACTCGTGGGAGCTCGCCGCGCGCGTCGCTCGGGTGCCAGGTTTTCCTCCCTCGCATTCATGGAAGATCTAGGTTCACCCCAAAGCCCTTTTCCTCCCCCTCCTCCTTCGCTCGCATGAAGCTTGGCACCGCCGCCGGCATCGTTACCGGTGTGAAGAAATCAAAAGCTACCAAGTTTGTGAAGAAGTCGAGATGACATTCTAGAAATTTCCTTCCTTTTCGCAGGGACCGATCCAGGTTGCCTTGTCTCCGGAAGAAGATCGGCCCTAGTGGGTCAAGCATCGGGCCTTTGGCCCTCTCTAAAACAACAAGAGACTCGGGTTGTCAAAAACTCGGATGTCGTTGATCACAACATGGTAACCTCGTAATTCTTGGGGAGAGGCTAATTTCTGTTCGAATTCATCTCAAAAGAGGACAAATATCTCGATCTTTAGGAATGGCACTTACTTTTAAGGGTCCTCGTTGTATCGTATCTCAATAAGTGGACGTCGCATTTTTGATCCGAAGAAGCGGGGATGTTCCGACGGCCGTTCCCGTGTGGGTAAGGCTGCCAACCCCAAGGCATTGCTAGAATTGGGAATCTTTGAAGCACACAGTAACGCTTCCGGGGAAAATTCATCGATCGTGCAAACAACAAGGACCAATACGAATGTGCTCGAATATGTGTCGAGGTCGATTTAGAGGTGGGACTATTAGAGGCAATAAAATCAATGTTGGACAAAATTTCGTCTCATGTACAAAAACTAGATTATGAGTAGCTCTTCGTGCTGAAAATGCCATGAATATGGACACTTTGCTAGGGTTTTTCCAAGCAATGGAGATTCAGAGAAAGGAAAAGAGGAGGGTCGGAGTGTGTTACCATCTAAGCCTACCCATAAGACCCTAAACCCTACTAGGGCTCCAAATGTGTAAAGTTCTCACCGTTCCCCGATCAAACAAATCTTCCCGAAAGGCCAAGAGAACAGGTTTGGGCCCTTAAGCTCAGCTTCAATGGAAGCCGAAGAGGTCGAATGCAAAAGAAAGCGACCCTAGACAAAAGGACTCCCTCAGGCTCGAGGCAAGGAGAAAGCACCCTAGAAAGACCTAAGGAGAAGCATGTAGAAGCTGAAGAGGAAGAACAAGAGTCAAAGGAATCAGAGGGGTAAGGAGAAATAGGGGATTCACAAATTTCGGCTAGAAGATTGATAAGAGGTTGAATGCTTGCCTAGGAAAAGAATGAGCAAGAAACTTACAAAGACAAGCTCTAGGGAAGTCAACCAATCCTTGAGAAGCTATTGGCAAGAACTCTAAATATTAGCAGTCCGTATATAAAACTAAGGGAGCCCACTACACACAAAAGTAAGTGATGAAGGTCAAGTTTCCTTGGAATTGTAGAGGAATGGGGAGCAATGTGAAAGAAGAAGCTATAAGAAGCCTCGTTAGGGAGAGTTCTAGAGCATCCTTCTCTAATCTAGGAGACAAAAATGGAGTGATGTGAGACTTCCTCCAAACAAGTAAGAAATTTTGGAATAAAGGGGGAGGACAAAGCCGTCTCATCTTGAGGAGCTTCGGGTGGTCTGGGCACTCTTTGGAATATTAACAAGTTCACGTTGGTCATTGAGATCCAAAATACTCACTGGTTGTTCTTGAAACTCCAGCATCAAGATACTAAGGAGGTCTTCAGCCTCTTTAATATGTATGTCCCAATAAACGTAGGGGAGAAGAAGGCCTACTGGGACTCTATCAGAAACCTGTCATATATAGAGAATCTAGAAAATACCATAATTGCTGGCATTATCAACCTCACCTTGATTCTGTCTGAGAAGCGAAGCGGAAGCATCGTTAGGGATCCAACAAGGGAATGGGTGGAGGACCTCATGCAGGATTGTGACTTGCTCGACATCAAGCCCTCAAAAGGTAAGTACACTTGGTCAAATAAAAGAGTCGATCCTAGGAACATTGCAGCAAGATTAGATAGGTTTCTTGTTCAAAGCTCTTTTCTCCATTTAGGTCTAGAGGCTAGAATGTTTATTCTCCATTGCATCGCTTCAGATCATAAACCAATTAAGCTAGAACTGTTGGCCCAAAATGATCTAGTTCCTATTCCATTCATATTTAGTCCTTTATGGGTCAAGAATTCAGACTTCATGGACAAGGTAAAGGAAAGTTGGAGGAGGCCCGTCAAGGGTTCTCCTTTCTTCATATGGGAGGAAAAGCTCAGAAGAGTGAAAGCTATTTTGAAAATTTGCACCAAAACTCTCCCTAACCCAGCGGTAGTAAGAAAGAACGCCCAAGATATTCTTGAGCTCCTTCACTTGCAAATGTAAGATGCAGACATCACAAAAGAAGCTCTAGACAGGGAGGCATATTTACAATAGAAGTTTCATAAGGCATGTCTGTCAGAGGAATAATTTTGGAGACAAAAGTATCGCAGCCTTTGGCTTAAAGTGGGAGACAGAAACACTTATTTCTTCCATAAACAATCCCAAGTGAGAGGAAGCTTCAACTCCATCTCAAAAATCAAGGAAGACTCCATAACTCACAATGTTTTCAAGAGTATTAAAAGGGAAACTTTCTCTCATTTAAAAAACCTTTACAATGAAGAAGGTGTGGAGGATCAAAATTATAAGTTTATGGATGTGGTTCCTTCAAAGATAACCTCCAGGATGAATCAACACTTGGAAGCAAAGGCTACCAGAAAGGAAATAAAGGCTTCCTATATGGAGCTTAACAAAACCCTGCACCTGATGGCTTCACAGCTCGATTCCCCCATTCTTTGCGTATAGTGAAAATGATTTCCGTACAAAATGGTTTTGAAGTCCTGCTTCGTAAAATTGGGGGTGTACAAACTTAACCTTTCTTTCCCTCATTCCAAAGGAAAAGGGAGCTAGTGCTTTCAACAGATTTCAACCTATTTCTCTATGTAATATAGCCTACAAGCTAATAATAAAGATGATAGCTAACAGATTGAAAGGTATTCTCCCTAATATTATCCCAGAGAACCAATGTGGTTTTGTTCATGGCAGGCACATTGTGGATAATTTTATCCTAGTGTAAGAGGTGATCCACTCAAGCCTGCAATGAAAAGAAAAGGGAATGGTTGTTAAACTAGATCTAGCTAATTCTTTCGATCGTGTCGGGAAAAGCTTTATTTTTTAGGTTATGCACAAGTTTGGGTTTTGGCTTGAGTTCATCAATTGGATTCATGCTTGTATCTCCAAGCCTCGGATCGCCCCTCTAGTGAATGGTGGAGCAGCGGACTTCTTTAGAGGTACAAGAGGGCTTCGGCAGGGGTGTCCTCTTTCCTCCCTCCTATTTTTTCTTCAAGCCTCTGTTCTAAGCTTCTATTTGGATAAGAAGCAACTTGACCAAGATATCCCGGGCCTTAACATTGCCGGTGAGGAGTTAAGAATATTAATCATTCTTTGTTTAAATGACAATTTTCCATTGCTACATAGCCTCACGTACCCCGCTTCAAGGTTTAAAGAAGTCCTGCATTTATTACTATGATGCTATGGACAAGAAATTAAATAAGGGAAATTCCATATTTATAGTTGGAATATTTTCTAATGTTATTTCAGTGCTATTTCAGCAAAGTCATTGTTATCTTCCATTTGGACTTCGTTCAAGTACTGGGCCTCCCAATCTTCTAAAAACTCCTCTGAAGAGAGATTGTCTTCCATCATTAGACAATTTTAAACTCAAGATCCAAGCTCGAGGTTTGTCATGGCCTAATCTTTGTTGGTATCTCGTTGTTGATCAAGGTCAGTTCCTGCACGTATTTAGATCATTCAATCTCTTTTCTCGCCCCAATTCCGCATCCGTAAAGATGGAGGATCTCATTCAAGATTCTTTCGGGAAGGTGGAAAAAAAGAAAATAGAATGCCACTTGTTAGATGTGGGACAAACACACCAAGCTCGATGGAAGGAGGACCTAATTTCAAAGATCTTCACTCTCAAAATGTTGTTGTGGGGGAAAAAATAACGAGGGTCATTTTTGGTTCGGTTGGGCACAAAAAATATATGTGGAAGAAATATCTCACAAGAAGAAACGATGTCCGGGATGCATCATATAACTGTCTACATATGCTTAAGCTCTGCACACAGGCCATCCCGTTGATCCATCACCACGCTTACTGGATTCCGGGAAATGGTAAACAAATCAGAATATGGGATGACAACATAATGAACAAACCTCCTCATGCCACAAACCATGCCCTGAATGCGTTGCGAACCTAGATGTCCAGCGCTGGTTTCATTAACCTGTGGGACATATCGTGTTGGGAAGGAAGGTACTGACTGCTGGAAGTAGCCTGTGTTCAGACGGACTGTGTGCTGTGACTAGACGCTTAATCTCTCATCTCAAAGGGTATGAACATCCACGCAAGGAGGTGACAAGCACATGATGGGGCCTGGTACTGGGCATCTATACAGTGGCACAGGGATATGTCAAATTGAAGGAACAATTGCATGTTTCACAATTCCCACATCCATCACTGATCTGTTTTCTTATTGGTTGCACAGCTATTCGGGTGTACTCCCAAATAATGATAGTTTTAAGGCCGCCTGGCTCTCCTTTCCAAATATTATCTGTTGGAAAATATAGCTTGAAAGGAATAAGAGAATCTTTAGAGGTAAAGCAGAAAATGCTAAGATAACCACACAAGATCAAAATTCAAATTTTCTAAACAAATCTTGGGTGATCAGCTTGAGGGAACAAACTTAAGCCAAAGAAGATTTGGAATGGGGAGACATGATGGGCCTTCAATTCTATGTAGCAAAGGGGCAAAGAAAGACAAGTATAGAATGGAAACTGGCTCAATGAGAAAGAATTTCTTCCGCTTGGATCAATAAGCAGTCTAGACATAATTTATTCTTCGACGGGGCTACCAAAGGCAAGCCCTAGAAGGCAGGGGCGAGAGGTGTCATTAAGAATCTAGAGGGCAGCATTATGCATAGTTATGCCTGGGGCTTGGGACACAACACTAACACCTGCTGCATGCTAGTAACGGCCCTATTGTGGTTCTTGTGATTTAAACAATGGGTGTCACTCAAACAAAGACAACATCAAACCACTGGGATCTCGTGATCTAGCCCCTCTTTGGATCCAGAGATTTCTCTATAAAGGTAAAGAATGATGTACCTTTAAGGTCGTACTTTATGGTATGAAGTTGTGCATGAAGTACACAAGGATTGGTTTGACTGTTTGTTTCATTGGAGATCATTAACCGAGAAGGCTATGAAGTGAAAAGGAACTAAGTAGAAAGGATGTTTCAAAGATGTGAAGATAGGTCCGTAGAAGTGCCAATTCATTAGGCTATGGAGTCATAAAAGGGTTTACTTGCATAAAAAATATCCAAGGGTTTCCATAGGTAAGTGACCCATACCAAAGGATCTCTTTTAGATGATGGTGATATGGAACATTAGGAAATGAGGTAAAGAACAAACGAAATTGGCAAACCCTGCACGTGTAAGGACTTTGAACCTATCCTCGCTTTTGACATACTTTAAAAGGAAACTTTCAGTAGTTAGACACACAAAGGGAAGCTTAAGATCGTGTAAAGACTTTGAACTTAGCTCGCTTTCAAAGATACTCTTAAAGGAAACAATCCAATGTTCCTCATGTACCGCTTTCGTAAAGTAGAAAAAATTTAAAGATTAAACATGCTGTGGCAAGGCCTAAGATTAGAGAAAGACTTTAACCTTCTCTCGCTTTGACACCAACTCACAAGGAAACTTTCAAGACAAATCGTTGGAGAAGAAACTAGAGGACAGGGCTAACCATAGACTTCCTAGTTCTATTTTTGCTTAGCATGAAATGAAAATATCTTTCAAGGGAAATACTTCAAGTTGTACTCAGCAAGACATGGGCTCACCAACATTTCTTGACTGGTTATACTCTATAGAATTATCCTTAAAATACACAATCCGAGGAAAACATAAAGATAAAGATTAACAGTGAGACTTAGGGTACTTCCAATAGTATGTCCTAATCTATGCTGGTTGTTCGTTATCAGAGAATAATGGATAGTATGAAAAAAACATGAAAGGAAACAATTACAATAAGGAAAACATCACTAATAATATAGACCAGGATCCTTTGAATCTGCTTGTTCAATTGATGTGCAAAACCAGTCACATACTTTGAGTCCAATGGCTCTTTACAAACAGGACTTTTCTTCCTGTACCCTACTATATTACAAACTACCAAATACTTCCTCAATAACAGCCAAACAACATAAAATTCCAACCCTTTACATTGAATTTTCAATGAATACTTATAGGTAAGTGAGGAGGTGGAGTAATCAAGAGGTTGTTGGACCAATTTAATTAAGAATTTAGTGCTTCTACTGAGGCCGTACGGAGAAGGAATGACATGCTCCATAATTCATTAAATGGACTTTTGCTTTCATTTGCACTTTGGTTGTTTTGCTGACTTAAACGAGTTCGGTAGATAGGCATTTACTTTGCCGCATCTATCAAAATATTCGACTAAATGTGCCTTATGTTGATGAACATAGGACTATAGGTGGCGCATGGGTTGATGGAAAGTAACTAGCCTCTTCGATTTGGCTTGTAGAGGCTTTTCTACCGATTCATCTTTCTCTCGATATCGATAAAGCATTGATCGGTAAGGTTAATAGCTGTGCTTCCTTAAGCCTTCTTTGACCATATTTGTTCCCCGCCTGTGTTTATCCTTTCTAAAGAAGGAGCTCAATCAATATTCAATATTATGATTTAATCCTTCAACTTTGCCTTCTACAGGGCAAGGGCGCCGGAGCAGCTCTGCAAGGGTCGATGACTCAAGATGCATCAGACAAACAGAACACCAAACTCACGGGGTCCCCTTCGCATTGATTTAGGCTCAGGATCGTCACCTTGAACCTTTTTGGTCACTTATCTCAGACTATGATGGAACAAGAAACACCATTAAACTCCGCAAACATAAACAAACCAATTAAATAAAACCTGCATGAGGCTTAAAACTGCTTTAGAGGGCTCAAGAGGTGGTGGAGGAGTGATTGCAGAGGAGGTGTGAATGCAAGCGATGGAGGAAAATCCTGGTAGAGTAGCTAACCAGGTGCAAATGGAGGTTTGGGTGCGATGGTGAATAGAAGCCATTGGATTAGGACAACCAACGGTGGGGATTTGTTGATGAAGTCATTTGGGAGGGAGATGGGAAACAAATGAAATTTTGTTGCGATATAATATGGGCCGTGCAATCTCAGAGATCGATGGCCAGGATTAAAAGCTAAAGTTGCGTTGCAGAGGGTGATAAGGTAGAAACAGGAATGGTTTTCATGCAACAAAAATTGAGAAAGCGTAAAATGCCCAAAAAAAATGTGATTCCACTCAGTGAGTGACGAGTGTATTTCCAAAACTGCCCATATTGCGCAATTTTGAAACGTTAAGCCTTGGGCACAAAAATTACGCAACATCGGATATCGACACCAGATCTGGGGTGTCAGATCAGACGACGCGGGTTGCACGTGATAGGCAACAATGTGTGCGAGTGGAACATATGGTGGGGTTGAGTTAGGACTGTTAGATCTGCGGACCAAACGGTTGAAATTAAAAGAGAAAGCAGAGTTTTTGAACAAGAGGAAAACGGGGTAAGTGAATGAGCGGAAAGATGGGAGCCACGATATGTAGGAACGGACGATGAGATCCGACGGCGATCGCCGGGATCGCGAAAAGGAGAAAGGAAATGCGAAGTGCACTAAAATCATGGCCATCTGTTCTTGTGTATTCGACGGCTGTGACTGCACCGAGGAATCGGCCATCGTGAGAAAAATAAGAAGGAGGACCGGCTCTTGCGATATGCGGGCATCGCGGGCCATTTGACTCGTCCAGGATCAACCGTCGGGATTAAATTCCACAGTGATGACGGAGGGCTGGGGCGCAGTGCGAGATCCTCGCCGTTGGTTCTGTGGGATTCAATAGTATAGATCAAATCGGCGGTGCGAGTGATGAGCAAAGCGAAGAGCCGATGGAGCGATGCGATTAAGGCTGCACTACCTGGACGAACTTGATCGACGGTGGAGATTAAATCGGAGGTCGAGAGAAGAAGGGGTCACCGCATCGAAGATTGGAAGAATAAAGGAAAATTCGTGGAAAGGAAACTCTGATTGCGATGAGCGATAAGGGTTAGTGCTCGGTTATGGCCCCGAGTCACATGCGAAAGGGCTAAAATAAGGCCGCTAAAGGGGCTTAAGGACTTAATGTAAAAAATGATTGTTTTAGGCCCAAAATTAGTGCTTTTTAAGCCAAATCAAGGTTCCGATAGGCAAAAGAAGGGATTTTTTAAACCAAATAAAGGGAAATTATAAGGTTCAAAGGGTTTTAGGAAGATCTAGAGGTCAAATGAAGGGTTATAGAGGAATTTCAGAAGGGAAGAAGGACAAAATGGGGAGATTTGTGGGAATTAAAATGGAGCAAATGGAGGCCTTTTTAGAACAACTTCTTTCAACAAACAACAAAGGCCATTAATGGAAACAACAAAGAATATTCTTAAAGGATAGAAGACATGGAGGCTTAAGAATGATAGATTTACAAAGGAAATGCTTTCTAAGGCTCGTAACATATTTAGCCACCTATCTGCTGATAAAATTTTATAGGTGGCTACGTTTGCTCCACATGGGGATGGCATCTTCTTGAAGGTGCCAAGAATCTCGCATATGATCCTTGGAAGTAGGCCATATGCCCTGTACTTGACCATCTTTTCCTTCTTTGATCAATTGCTACAAACATGATATATTAAAGGCTTAAAAACATTTCCCTAAACAACTAGCTACCTATCCTACCGTCCTAATTTTTTTTTCTTCAAGGTGCACTTAGACTTGCATACCTTTTACATCATCATTTTTTTTTGAAAGAAAAAAACTAATCTAATTCTACCCTTATTCCTCCATGAGACCAGATGTCGATGGACTCATAGCTTCTCTACCTAAAATATCCGTCAGATTTAAACCGTCCTGATGCGATTTTCATTTTCTACATTCTAAAATAGAAATTTAAATACAACATAAAACAGATTAGACTGGCTCGATTTGCTATGGGTCCATGGCCTAAAGACAAGCCGCACATGGACCGAAGTTTGCGTAAATTGAAAACAAAATTTGAAGGCTTCGCATCTGAAAATCACCAAGATCCTTCCTTCTTCACATGGACTCCGCATTTTGAGCTTTTTAGAGTCACCTTTCTTTCATTTAGCTTTGCTTTTATCTTCGTTAGAGTCGCTTTCTTCTTCTTTTCTCTCGCTAGTTCAAGTTTTGAGATTTTTCGAACCCTTCTCTTCCATTTTGTATTTTTTGAATTTTTCTTCAAAGTAAAATCAACAACCAACTAAATGCTCACAAAGCGGAGATTAGCTGAGATTCCTACTACCCTACTCTAACTTGAAATATTTACATGTCTAATGCTGGAAAACTCTCCTTTCCAACATCCATCAATCAGATGATCCCATGACTAGTTTCTCGCTCATCTCTTTGAGCATGTTGGATAGCAGGGTACAGGCCACTCCCACTCTCTTCATTTTTAGCAAGAAATTTTCTAAAATTTTGCTTGTTGTTCCAGAAGTCGCCAGATGACCTTTTATCCTTCTCTAAATTTCTCGGGTAGAAATGGGCATAAGATTCAGCCAATACTTGGTTGTGAGTATTCGACTAGTAGGTTTCCAACCAGGATCATCTCTTCTTCCACCGGATCAAGAAAAGATTCTTTGAGACGAAAGTCTTCCTCATCTTCATCATTTTCTGAACTCGGAGGACTCATCATATACCGCAGTTGTTGTCCCCTGCAAGGCCTAATATATTCCGATTTGAGGGGTCGAGATTCAGAAAGATCAATGTACTCTCGAGCAGGGCCGCTCTCGCTTCCTTTTTCAAGAGAAGGCTCCTGATTTCACCCTTTGAGATTAAAGGTCATCTTAATCAAAACTCACATCATGATCCGAGATAGAGCAGTAGTGAAGGTTGAAGTGAATCTTCACCGTTTCTGTACTTACACCCCCCTCATCGCATCAGTAACAGCTCCGCATGGGCTCATTACTCTCTTGAAGTTGATGGAACTGCTTTTCCTCCCATAAATCTATTGTTGATGACCTTGCAAGATCAAATCCTGTTGGGAGAACATCATCATCAGATGAATCAAAGTTAGGAAAATCATTAAAGTAGGTAATGCTACCAATCAACTAGACTAGATTATCAGCGGATCTTTCCTCATTCTGATTTACAGGGGAGATTTCCAAATCTGTACAACAAAGCTCAGCAGATGAATGGACAAGAATGTTTGTTCTGCAAAAAATTCGTAGGCCGATCGTATATTGATGACGGATCTATTTCTTTTCTTTCTCATCAAAGGGGAAGACGTTTCGTGTTTCTTTGAGAAGAAGTGCAGGAGCTCTCTGCCCCCGTGAAGGGCCGAATTCTGAGGTCGGATGCTTTCATTCGAGCCTTTTCTAAGAGATATCTATTTGTGCTTAGTGAGACACCTCGAGGGATTTTCAAGGTTTTTATGATATTCTTCTGTTTCAAACAACTCCTCATGATTTTATGACATCTAGTTTGGATACAAGGCTCATGGGATGTTTCTTCTAGATGATCGTGATGCCACTCTTCTTGTGTAATCTCGAAATGGGTTACAATCTAGAGAGGAGTTCCTATATGTGCCGGTTCTCCATCCACATCAAATTCTGTGTTTTCTAAGTGGCTACTTGTTTCCTCAAAGTAATCGCTCACTATAAGTATTTTCACGATCATGAAGTTCTCTTAACAACATAGTACAGATATAGAAGAATAAAATTCTCACAACCTCCCTCGTCATCTACTATAAAGTCTTGATCATCATACATGTCTTGCTCATTTTCCAAGTCTTCAGAGGGGTTGAGTTTGTTCTTGATCTGGAAAAAGCATGGGCTGCTTTAGATCATCAACATTTAAATTAGCCTCATACCTCTCCATTATTTTTTCACTAAGTATGTACATCATTCTTATCATTCTATCCAATAAACCATTTAGTTTTTCTTCTTGGTCCATACTTAGATTCATGTTTGTAAAAAGAGGTCACTGTGTCTATTCTACCAGTTTAGTGCCTTCTACCACTGGAGTAATTTGGTCTTTTGGGAGTTGTGGAGTGTGGAGTCACCAGGTGGATGAATTTGAATGTTTGGAAGCAGGATGTTGTCCACCATCAGCAATTAAATACCAATCTAAGGAGATTATGGGTCCTCTGAGCTCTTAAGGATGTATAAGATGAAATTCACTCAGACTCCCTAGCGGAGTCGCCATTATGTTAGAGACTCAACTGGCTAACACACCAAATATTCTTGAATCAAGGGAATGTCTGAGGAATGTTAGAGACTCAACTTACTTAGAGTTCCCCAGTGGAGTCGCCATTATGTTGTGGTTCCTATGATTTGGCAGATTTAGCAATACCAAATGAAAAGAAAACATCAAACCACTTTGGGATCTCAGAATCTAGCCCTCCTGGATCCAGAGAGGGATCTCTCTATAAAGGTAAAGAATGATGTACCTTTAAGGTCAGTTTATGGTATTAGGCTAGGTATGAAGCACAAGGGTTTTTTGATTTGTTTGTTTGGTTGGAGATCATTAACTGAGAAGGCTATGTGAAGTGAAAAAGGAACGAAGTAGCAGGATGTTTCAGCATGGGAAGATAGGTCAAGAGAAGTGCCAATACATTAGGCTATGGAGTCATAAAAGGGTTTACTTGCATAACAACTTATTCAGTTTCCGTATAGGGCAAGCTACCTATACCAAAGGACTTCGAGATAGATGGTGAGATGGAACATTAAGAAATGAGGTGAAAGAAAGAAACCAAAGTGTAGCCTAAGATCGTAAGGACTTTGAACCTATCCCGCTTTTGACATACTTTCAAAGAAATTTTCAAGAAAGACATAAAGGGTAGCTTAAGATCGTAAAGACTTTGAACTAGCTTTCTTTCAGCATACTCTATGAAACAATCCAAAGAATAAGTGTCTCGCTTTCAAAGTAGAAAACATTGAAGATTAAAACAGATAAAAGAAGGTACCAAGATCGTAGAAGGACTTTTAATCTTCTCTCACACACCAACTCACAGGGAAACTTTCAAGACAAAATGTTGGAGAAGAAATCAGTTGATAGTGGCCAAATCTACAGACTCTGTTCTATCTTTACTAGCATGAAATGAAAATATCTTCAAAGGGCAATACTTCAAGTTGTACTCAACAAGACATGGGCTCACCAACATTTCTTGATCGTTTATACTCTATAGAATTATCCTTAAAATACACAATCCGAGGGAAAACATAAAGATAAAGATTAATCAGTGGTGACTTAGGGTACTTCCAACAAGATAGTCCTAATCTATTCTTGTTGTTCTTTATCGCAGAATAATGGACAAACATCGAAAAAACATGAAAGGAGACAATTACGTAAGGAAAACATCACCAATAATATAGACTAGGATCCTCGTGAATCTTCTTGTTCAATTGATGTGCAAACCGCCTGCCATACTTTGAGTCCAATGGCTCTTTATAGTCCAGAATTTTTCTTCCAAATATACTCGATATTACAACTACTCAAATATTTCCTCAATAACAAGCTCAAATAGTCGATAAAACCCCAACCTTTACAATGAATTTTCAATGAATACTTATAGGTAAGTGAGGAGGTGGAGTAACCGAAGAGGTTGTTGGCCCAATTTAATGAAGAATTTAGCGCTTCTCGGCCTCCGGGAGGCTTGATATAGAACACAGCAGCTCCATACTTCATTAAATGGGATTTTTCGTATTTTCACTCCGGCTATTTTGTTGACTTAAACGAGCTCGGTAGATAGGGAATTTACTGGAACAGATCTATCAAAATATCTCTGATCGCTCAATCGTGCCTTGTGTCGATGAACATAGGACTACAAAGAAAGATGGGTTGATGGAAAGTAACTAGCCTCTCTCGATTCGCATGCGTAGGCTTTTCTACCGATCTATCTTTCTCGATATCCATAAAGCATTGATTTGTCAGGCATCGTGCTTTTTAGGTTTTCCTTAAGCCTTCTTTGATCATCTTTGTCTTCAGCTGTGTTTATCCTTCTAAACAGTGGATTAAACTATTAATCTTCAATCTTATGATTTAATCCTTCAACTATGCTCTTCTGTACAGGTGGAAGTGGCACTGGAGGGTTCGTGTAAGGGTCGATGATCAAGATGCATTGACAAACATGGAATTAAAACCCTGTTGGTCCCCTTTGTGCATTGATTTAGGCTCAAGATCGTCACCCTGGAACCTTTTGGTCACTTATCTATGACTATGGGATAAACTAGCAAGAACCACCATTAAACCTATAAACATAAAACAAACCAATTAAATAAAACCTGTGTGAGGCTTAAAACTGCTTTAGAGGGCTCAGGAGGTGGCGGAGGAGTGATTGCAGAGAAGGTGTGAATGCAAGCGATGGAGGAAAATCCTGGCAGAGTAGCTAACCAGGTGAAAATGGAGGTTTGGGCACGATGGCGAATAAGAGCCGTTGGATTAGGACAACCAACGGTGGGGATTTGTTGATGAAGTCATTAAAAGCTAAAGTTGCGTCAGGAAAAGTATGCAATGAATGGTTTTCGTGCAACAAAAAAGGGAAAGCAAGAATGCCGTTCAAAAAATGCGATTCCACTCAAAGTTAGAGTTACTACATTTTAAAACTGCTCGTATCAATAATTCTTGAAACGTTAAGATTTGGGCGAAAAAATTACGCGACATCGGATATCGACCATCGGATCTGGGGTGTCATATCGGACGACGCGGGTTACACGCAATAGGAAACAATGCGTGCGGGCAAAACATATGGTGGGGTTGAGTTAGGACCATTAGATCTATGGACCGGATGGTTGAGATTAAAAGAGAAAGTGGAGGTTTTGAACAAGAGGAAAACGGGGTAAGTGAATGAGCAAAAAGATGGGAGCCGCCGAATCTGTAGGAATCTATGACGGAGATCTGATCGGTAATCAGCAGATCAGTGAAAAGGAGAAAGGAAAATGCGAAGTGCGATGAAATCCTGACCACCGGTTCTTGTGTATTCGACTGTCAGGATCAAATCGGGGAATCAGGCCATTAGAGGAAAAGAAGAAGGGAGACCGTGTTTTACATATGCGCATGTGGCACGTCGTCTCGATTGGACAAGAGATCAACTAGGATTAAATCTAAAGAGATGATGAGGGCTATACAGAGCATGATGAGATCCTCGCCGTTGGTTCTGTAGATTCAAATACCGAATCAACCGTAGGGCGTGAGTGATGAGCGAAGTGAAGAGCCAATGGAGCGATGTGACGAGCATGGACCATCTGGACTTAACTCGATCGTATGGTGGAGATTAACCCATAATGAGGAGAAGGGCCCATCGCATCGAAATATTAAAAGAATAAAGAAAATTCGGGAAAGGAAACTCCGATTGCGATGAGCGATAAGTGGTTAGCGTCCGGTTATGGCTCCGGTCACATACGAAAGGGCTAGGCTAGCCGAAAGGGGCTTAAGGCCTTAACAAAAATGATTGTTTTAGGCCTAAAATTAGTGGTTTTTAAGCCAAATCAAGGTTTCGATAGGCGAATGGATTTTAAAACCAAATAAAGGGAAATTATACAAGGTTTAAAGGGGTTTTGAGAAGATCTAGAGGTCAAATGAAGGGTTATAGAGGAATTTTGTGAAGGGAATAAGGGTGACAAATGGGGATTTTGTGGGAATGAAATGGAGAAAATGAAGGCCTTTTTGAGAACAACTTCTTTCACAAATAGCAGGGTTCATTAATGGAAACAATAGTGAAGATTATTTAAAGGATAGAAGACACATGGAGGCTTCAAGAATGATATATTTACAAAGGAAATGTTTCTCTTGAAGGCTCAGAAACATATTTAGCCACCTATCTGCTTTGACAAAATTTTATAGGTGGCTAATAGATCCAAGGCCTCAAGAAAGTCAAGGAAGTAGGCATCAAAGAGGAAAATGTAATTGGCGACTCACAGTCCATAATAAAAGCTATTGTGGACAACTTTGTTCCTAAAGATCTCAAGCTTTCAAGATTGGTGACAAGAATTAAAACATTGGTAAAATCTTGACAAAGTGTGAACTTATTCCATGTATTGCAAGAGAATAACAAGGACACAGATTTGGAAGCCAACAAAGCTGCTCTTCTTTCCGCCGACACTTTTAAGATACAGGAATGAAGAGTGGGATTTGATCCCTAAAATATGGTATATATGTTTTATTGCATTTATCGCAATGTTTATTTGTATTCACAAGTTGGGGGTGGAAAATTTCGTAGATTGATTTGATTTCTAAAATGTAAGAAGCTCCAAACATATAAGCATTCTAGCCAGAATTCATGACAGATGAGGAAAATTGGGCTTTTCTCCATATTTTGTAATCCGATTCGAGGCATTCGCCAAGGTTTTAACATAAAACTATAACTACCCCGTAAAAAAAAAGATATATAAAATTTTATCTATGTATAAGACAAATCCAATACATATAAATTGTAATGGTTCATCATATTATGATCTATATAAGAGTTATATGGAAAAAAATTGATAGGGTCTTTTATTTTTATATAATAATTATATGAGGAATTCAATTTCCATCCATTTGCTTATATTCTATATAAGAACTTAATGGAGAGAATTCAATAGGACCATTTGCATTTTTTATCTCTTATACATCATTCTGGGGACAATGAAACTATTATTTTTTCTTATAGGGTAAGTGATCTTATCATTTAAATAATTGAATGGAGCTTTTAAAGGAAGCCAAAATATATAATATTTTATGGATATGACTACAATGTACAATAGTAAAACAACTATTTAAGACTCCAAAAACACAATTTTTGGAAGAATTATAAGCTTGTGCTTGGTGCACATTATGATGTAGAACACCATCTCAAAAAAGAACACAATAATAACATTATTTTTGTCAACAAAAATAAATATTTAAATTGAATAGTGTTTTTCTAGTGTTGAATTTGTGATAAATAAGAAATCAAACCTAGGTTGAATCAATATTGATCTTAGTGCCTTCATATTGTTAGCCTAAAGAAGGCATACATGTACTATTCATAACCACAAAGAAAGCACAAATGCAAGGGAAATAGGTTGTAACCAAGAAAGTGGAGTAGGCACAAGGTATCTTCAAAATACTATAGAACATTGGTATACAACGGCATTTGTAAATCCAAGCAAAAGGAAAGATGGAGAGAAAGTAGTAAATGCAAGGGAAATAGGGCTAGAATTCAAGAAAGTGGAGTAGGAAAAGAAGATATTCAAAAAGAGCCATGGAACACGGTAGGTACCATTTGTAAATCCAATCAACAAGAAGATGGAAAGTTAATTTGAATTAGATTTGGAATTGTTTTTCCCCTCTTGAGCAAAAGAAAATGATTCACAACAATCAAAGCTCTTAATCTTAATGCTTATTACTAGAATCTAATTCTAATAAATAAGTTAGATAATAAAAATGCATAAGTTCCATAACATTAAGATTTACTATCTAAACATTATAATATATATTTTTTCAATGTATCATTATATAAATTGTTAACATTCATTTTTTTTATTTTTATAGTATATAAAAATACAATTAATGAGAAAAAAAAACCCATAAAAATAATGACAAGCCACAAATATATCATTCTTTACTCTTCCCTTCAAAAACTAAAGAAACTTTCAATTTAAATTTCATAAATATTTTTTTATTTTAATTTTCATTTACATTAAAAAAATAATAATAATAATTTCATGAACTTGAATAACGATTAAAACTCTCAAGGGCAACACTCTAAGTTTCCAACCGTATGTAGTATAAATACAAGACAAGTTGAAAGGAGAATATGATGGCTTGACAAATCGTTCACGTCTATTATGTGGTTCAGCTACCCCTCCAATCGGAAAAAACTAGTTGCAGCACTCGGAAGAACCTTTGCAAGTCAAGTTGAACCGTGAGTCCTCAATCAGCCGAAATTGAATAAGGAAAATAAAACAATTTGCGCTTCGTCGCAGGGAAATGGTGGTCATACCGCGAGAAATTGTGGAGGAGAAAGATAACACGAATCCCATTGGGAGCATATTATTCTAAAAGTCAATATATATTGTAATTCAATGCCCACGCTGTATCGACTTGAGTCATTGGAGATTATGGCAAAGGAACGTAAAATAAGGAAAGACAAGACCAATGGGCAGATACAATTCAAGTCGAATGAAGACGCATGTAGACTTTTCATTCACTACAAAACAAATTTTCAGTCATTTCACACATGTATGGTGATTTCTTACCAATAATGTTTATACTTATGAAATTTTTTGTGTGAATACATTGAGGTCGCCCGATTGGGCGCGTTCGGTTCGGGCTGTTTTGTTCGAGGGCGCCTGTATCAATTTTGCTAAGTTGTGACCACTTGGGTAGCTACTTTTCCTGGAAATAAGTTTCCCACTCTTGTTATACTTTATCAAGATAAACAAAAAGGTCCAAAGTATATCTTGTTTAATATTATGGGATTCTATTGGATGAATTAAAGTGCAAGTGTTGCACATGAAATCATAAAAAGCTACGAGAATCCGTACTTGTGTGTATATCATGGTACAACAAATTTGTGATACACCCTCTTAAGATTCAATATCCTCGACCCACAGGGTAAATACTTTCATAACCTCATCATACATTTCTTTGGTAACAAAATACTTTTCCAAGTGCTTCAATATCCTAAGATAACCATCAAAATGAGGGCTTGTTTGTACACATCATTCATTTACAAAGGTGTGATTTGGATAGATGTCGGCACAAGGTTGAAAGCCCATGCTCAATGACATATTGAATCTTAGTAGAAGATAGTACTCCCTTTGTTAATAGATCACAACAGCTAGATGGATCTTTCTAGTAAACTTGATCAAGTAATAGAAACATTCCTTGGGTAATTGATTTCTGATTTGAGTCATCCATGAGTGGCACAAAAATAGAAGGATTCATTCTAAAATGGGAAACTATTTCATCTTTTATCTTGTCCATTCTAGTCCAAGGAAATGAATATAGTCTTCCTATTTTAGAAATAGATACTTTGAACATGCATTCATATTTTCTCCTTTGAGAATGGAGACTAAGGGCATCTTTAACAAGAACTTTGTGTCCTAAATCAAATGTCTTCCACAAAATTTTTACTATCAACCCAACAATATTCATGAATATTTAAAACATGAAGGCTACAGCCATTATTTCCTTCCTTCCCATGCCGGGTCCTTTTAAACTTGCTAACTATATCACTTTTAATCATCTTGACTTGTCTAATCGGTTGCTCGAGCATTCATGGATAAGGAAGGATAGTTGCTCGGTATAGATAGAGAAGATCGCGAAGGAGTACAAGGACATATTCACCTCTCCTGTAGGGGTACTCTCTACACATTGTTAGGTCAATCACTCCATCAATCGGCCCACCAGCGCATTCCCTGCAATGGAGTCGGACGTATATATCAATGTTACGATGCAGAGAATGCCTTTAAGTCCAAGGAGGAATTTTTGATGGTTGGTCATGCCTTTCGAGTTGGCCAGATGCTCCTAAACCTTCATGGGGCGATGGATGACATTTTGTGACCTTTCACCAACTCATGATTCTTGGTGGTGTATTTGGATGACATCCTGATCTTTAACTAGAGTTACCCCTTAACCCCTTAACCCCTTGATCTGCTAGAGGTCTAGTTACCTTGATAGTAACGGTGGTGTATTCATACTCCTTACGAATAACCAATAAAAAGTCTGAAATTTACCTATATGTTGTCAAGTTTATCTTATCCATCTGCAGGATAAGCTACTTTTGAAAAGCTAACTCCTTCTTTTGATCTCTAATTTTTCAATTGCTTCCTTCTCTCATATGATACTGAACCTTTTTCCTTTCTCTGTCTTCTTCCTTCTAATTCGTAATAATTAATAAATGTGATGCCAACCAACTTCTTTGGAAAGCCTTCCTAGCACACAATACTAGGTTATAGAGGTATCTCATTTTTCAATTGCTTCCTTCTCTAATATGATACAGGCCTTTGCTTTTTCTCTTCCCTTCTAATTACGCAATAGTGTCATAGTGATGCCGGACAACTTCTTTGGAAGGAAGCCTTCTAGCACACAATACTAGGTTGAGGGGTATCATGTGTTGTGGGTAATATAATTATTACCATATGTTTATAGACTAATTGATAAATTTTTAATTAAATTTACTAATTCATAATTAATCAATTGATACATGATTAAAGACCCTAATTAATCAATTGATGTCTATAAGACCCATGACCCAAAGGACATAATAGGCGATTGCATATTACAACCTCAAATTCATAATTTCCTCCATCAAAGTGAAAGGGTGAGCATATGCGGTCGGAAAGTCTGGTGCCTCTGGTTAGGAAGGAATCCATTATGTTCATATTTTAGTCTGGTGGTGAAAAAGGAATTTTGAGGATCAATCAAAGGCTGGATAGGTGGACTCTAATTGTCAACTATTGAAATTGCGAGACAAGGTCCTTTTAAACTTGCTAACTATATCACTTTTAATCATCTTGACTTGTCTAATCGGTTGCTCGGTATGGATATACTAGGTTATGAGGGTATCATGTGTTTGTGGGTAATGCCATTATTACCATGTGTTTGTAGACTAAATAATAAATTTTATTAAATTTACTAATTCATAGTGTCAGTTGATACATGATTAAAGACCCTAATTAATCAATTATTTTTATCATTAATATGATTAATCATAATTAATTAATTGATAGCATTAATACATGATTAAAGATCCACAAGCAACTATTTTTTAAAATTCAACAAATTAGCCTAATAACCTTACCCATTGCCCTTTTTTTCCAAAAATTCTTACCAATACGATTTCATTACCCCGCACCCTTTTTTCCAAAAATTCTTATCGAATAAATTTCATTATCTGTGCAACGACTGAGGTTTGATTCTCACCTAATCCATTTCATTATCTTTGCACCAGCAGTCTTTGGAGTTTGATTATTTGTTCAATGGGTGTTTGTTCATTGGTTTGAGGTTTAGCAGAGGTTTGGGGGTTTAGTAGGGACCTATTGGTTCCAAACCACCAAAATGGTAAGCATACACCAATCCTTTAGCTATAACGTCGAATGTCATATGTTTTCTTTGATTGCAAATTCTTTGTGAATGGGTGCATTTTATTCTGTCCTTTGAAGGAAACATGACAATGAAACAACCACCGGAAAATTTCTTTTTGCTGCAGTTGTCTTGTCTAGAAAATTTAAACCACCTCCCCACTTTGAAACCAAAAGTGGATTTAGGAGGGTCTCTCATGGTATCTAGGAGGGGGGTTTGATTTTTACATATATATGTCACTTACAATGGTTTTGCCAAAAAAATAATTCTACGCACCCCACCTTCCATTAAACTTGAATAGCCCGAAGGGAGTGTGCGATTAAATATAGGCCATCAATTTTCATGATCCAACATGTACACCTTTGAAAGTGCAGGATTTTTTAAACCAAAAAGATGAACCTATCCAACTAAAAACGGTGGATGAACCTGTCCAACTAAAAGCATTGGTAAGGAACAAAATGATCCCTACAGTTCATTAACAATTACCAATACCATGCTTCACGGAGATATTGGTGAAAGAAACGGTGTTTATTTAGTGGGTTCCCTTGCTAAAATTGATACGCCATTTCTCTTAATGAGTGGTGATTCATTGCCTTGAAATCTGCACTTTGCTAACTAATCTCTTGGGAATACTCATCAATTCATTTCAAATCTAGATTAATTCCCAATGTTGTTGAGCTAGGGAATACTCATCAATTCATTTCAATAGATTAATTCCCAATTCCTTTCAACGCATTGTGCAAAAGTGTAATTCCTTTTTTCCAGGCATATCTCTTAGTGCCTTGTGTGTTGACACAGCATTTGGTAGACAATGAAATCATGACATTTCCTGGGTACTTAGCATGGCTTGGATTAACACACATGATTTAACATTTGATATACATAGGCTTAATAATCATTAGGAATATCTGACATTCTGAGCAATCTCTAAGAAATTTGCATTTGCACCAAAAAATATTTATACCATTTTCACAACAACACAATAATATATTATTTTATATTTTTTCCCCCCAATTCATATTTCAGCATGATACTTCCCAAGATATAATTTACACTTGTGGGCTCCTCCTCTTAGTGCCTTGTGTGTTGGCTTATGACTTAATGCTTCACTGTTTGTGTCTGATTGTAACAGTTGTTGCTAGTTAGTAAGATTTGATCCTTGGTGGACTTTTTAGTGGTTAATTGACGACTTGGATATTAGGTGACTCAACTTAATAATTTTTAAAAAAGCAGGAAGTAATGAACCTACATATAAGGTTTTGGCGTTGGTGAAATGACTTGGAATTAGGTGACTCCAGCAATAATTTTTAAAAAACGAGTGAACCTACATATAAACTCGAGAGAATAAATGAATTACTTAAACCAATTATCTTCATGCAAAAAAATTCTTAGATATTTTCACAAAAAAAGTTATAAAAATTTTGCAATTTCTTGAAAGTATAGCAAGGAAACAAAGCTGGAAAGTTTCAAACAATTTTCTGGCTGTGGATCCTTTGATAAAAAAATGCTACAAAAAAACAGAGACAATGATTATATTTTATCATCTTAAACACAAACAGTTAGCCATTCCTATCCATTTTCTACCTTGAATCATCCCAATTCAATTAACTCATGATTACAATACAAGTCTGTAATGCAAGTTCTAGGATAGTTGGACCCTTTTCTGAAGCAGAGTTATTCAAATTAAGAAAGAGGAGGGTTTCAGGATTCAGAGTTTAGTTCTTGACTCTAGCTGAAAACATGGAATGAAGAGAAATACTTGAGCCTTGTTATATTTGTGATGGAGGAGAAGCCACAGAACAAGCTAGTGGAGTGATGTAACCCAGCCCCACAAACATTTTGAGCAGATCACCTTTGTATTTTTCCAGTATCCTAGGCGGAGCAACCTTGCCACTTTAACACTTTTATGTTTGCAATTCTTTAATAGCGGTCTCCCAATCATTCCATGCTTTCTTGAATGACTACCACAACAAAGTTGTCCATATCCAAATTGAGGATCACTAACGTTTATTCATGGCCATTTACACTCTCACTTCTACACACTTCCTCCTCCACCTCATTATAGATCATGACATCTATGTTACAAAAAATTTCGTTGATCGATTGGTATTGTTGTGACTGATCAGCACAAATCATTTGTTTAACTCTCAATTTCTACAACTTAACACATTCTAAGAGGCACGGGTTTCCAAGATCAAAAAACTACATCATTCATCCAAATACACAACTACACTTTCATAGCCCATATTAGTAGTACCACTCGGAAAATGCATATCCAAATACGATGCCACCATTTTCCAAAATTAAAAGGAGTTTTCCTCCATTTCCTTATCCAAATAACTCAATCCATACATTGAAATAAATATTCAAATATGAAATGGTTCTTTATGATCACCTATAGTCCTTATAAGAGACAGTTGTATCCGGAAATGAGAAGCACATGAGAATGATGGTTGATTAATATAGGGTCATATACAAAGTTTCTTCATATAAGGTCTTGGTTTTTCCTCCTTTGTATATGCATATGTTTTATGTTGTGGCTCTAATGTATCAATATATATATAGAAGTTGACATCCACTAGATGTTCCAGAGGATTCTTTACAACATCAAGCTCAAACATCTATCTCATTTATTTCTTGAAGCTCAAATGTTGTGTGAACCTTAGGCATCATTGCACACTAAAGCCGTGTGCAAGGTAATTAATAGATACAAATAATTATCTCTACATGGAGTTACAACCACGGAGAACAAAAAACGTATTAAGATGGGTCTAATGGGAAAATAATGTTAAACGAAGGGCGAGGTCTTAAGCCGAGAATATTGGAGTTATTAGAACCTCCAAAGATTTGATATCATGTCATATAAAGGTGTAACTCAAACTTGGATCATATTCCATTAACATGAATCCATATTGTATGGTAATATGACTTCCAAGTTTCATATTTCAAGAGGTTAATTGACCTTTCATGTTGACCTATCTATTCATGTTTCTCCCTATTATTTATAAATGATTAAAATGACAAAAAAATAGAGATTCTATGTCCAATAGCACTAAACCCAAATTGAACTACGATCTCGGCTTGCCAAAACCCTAAAACTTCTTTCACTAAGGTCTATTGTTCTACTTGAATTCACTTTACAAGTTCACACTTGTTATCTTGTACATGTGTTATGCCTTACATTTTGGTCTCCATCATCCTTGTCTCTCATTTTGTCTCTCCCTGTATAAGTACCTATATGCAATCCAGCTCACTCGGTCCATCACATTGTTCCATAAAACAGAACGCCCATTCCCATCATACCTTTGGTCTTAGATAACTTGCCTTGTAAACCCATGTGCTGACTCATTTCACCCACTTAAATTATGAATATAAAATGCATGCCAACTTGTTTTACCCACTTAACTTATCAATCTAACCCATGTGTCTTCTCAACACACATTGCACCAAAATATGTCATGCCATCTTATGCTATGATAAGTCCTTGGTCACACACTTACCTCTGACACCATTTACCATCATCATGCCATGTTAAGTCACTCTCCAAAAATCCACTTAAACTTTCTTGCACCAAAATTTAGCCTTCCAATCATGCATAACATGCTTGATACATTTTGGTGTGAATCCCCTTGTCACTTTTGCATGCCCAAGGAAATCTAGCCCACCCACTATATATCCAACACACCTCTGGCTCATGCATAACACATTGCATTCATGCAAATAGCTACTACATGAAGTCGTGCAAGAGCAGAAACCTAGACCATGACCTTCAAGGCCTGACACATCCTATTGAGATGAAAAAAATAGAAAGTCTACCCATAACATGGTCAACATGTCAAATTTGAAAAGGATTTTTTCAAAATGCTTGTGTTGTGAAAATGGAGAGTATATTTTATGAATTTCAAAGTCTCAATTAATTTAAATGGGTTGGATGTGATAGGCTAGAATCACTACAAGGAAAAGAACCTATGGCGAATGTTTTTGAGGAACCCCTTATAAAAACACCCCATACATCTGTTTCTAATGTAGGTTACTAGAGGAGGTTGGTGAGTGGATGGTTTTGTGGATAAATACACATTTGTGGTTGTATCTTGTGTTCATTTCCACTATTTGTATGGTACTGATGAAACTAGTAGAAAGTCTACTTCAAAGGTCAGATCACTGCTATAGCAGAATGTGATTATGTTGTTGCTTTTCTAGTGTTTTGTTTCAATTTTTTTGTGATTTATACACAACAGACTCAACAGTACTGAAGTTATGAAGCTGATTTGTTTCAATAATTAATATACCTTTTAAGATTTTAAAATTTCACTACAAATAACCCAGTTTAGTCTCATTGTCAACTTGTCTCTTGTTTGGGTGCCTTAATGTGCAATGACATGTTTCCAGGATTGAATTCAATTCAAGGCATATTTGAAACTATAACTCTGTCTTCCGGTGTCTTATTAGAAATTATTTCAGTTTTAATTTTGTGTTTCCAAGTTAGATATTGTTTTCAAGTTTTTGCATAATTTTATAATTTTATTGCAATGTGGCAGACTGATCAGAGTAGTACAGGAACAACCCTGAGACAGGATGATCGCGGAAAGGGGCCAGGGGAAGAACATGTAAAGTGCCAACATTTCTCTATCTTCAAGTATTTTAGTTATTTACATAATTGAAATAATATTAATTTTTTTCAAATATGCAGACACCTGGCCATGGTACACCTGATGTTTCCCTGTATGAGGAAGAGCTTTTTTCATCCCCATCTCCATTTCTATTGCTGCGAAAAAAGGAGTGAAAAGCAATGTTGGAATTTGATAGTTTGGTAGACACGCCTCAAACACCTGAAACAAAAGCGAGGATAAAACAACTTATGACCCAGCTAGTAACATATCAGGTAATAATAAAAAATCAAAAGGATATTTTTTCTGTTCTACATGAGATGAATTGTGATAGTTTGATTTTTAATTTTTACATTAACTAAACTAACAAAAAGTTCTTTTGTATGTAGCGTTATCTGACACTTGTTGAAACCGGTGTTGGTGGTAGTAGGACACAAGGGCAAGATACTTTTGAGCAACCCTCTCGTACACCTTCTACTCCTTTAGGTGCCAGCCAAGAAACACACCCTGCCCAAGCAAAAACCCAACCAACCATTGAACGGGTTGGCAGTGATGAGGCTGATATGGCCAACTATATTATTGTGTTTCCTGGAGCCACACGTGTCAGCTCCACGGGCACCATTCATGGCACGTTTCTGGTGAACGATGAAGGTGTCTCTATAAAGAACGTACAACTCCCAGGTAAGTTTAAATATTTTAACTATTTCATGTACTCTATGTAAACTATATTTTATCATGATTTTTATTTTTAAATTAATGATAATATCTTTTTTCTGTGTAGGAAACAATGATTTCTACCAGTTTTTGGAAAGCAAGGCGTTGTATATTTTTTTCCCAAACATACGCATAAGGTGGAATTCACAAAATTCCAACCTGAAAAAAGAACTTCAATATTATCTAGAAGGCCTTTTTGGGGTGGGCACATTTGAGAGAACAGTGGTGGCTTAGGTAGTTGTAAAATATTTAAAATATACCAGGGAAACCTATAGGACCACTTTAAATTTAACCATAGATATGAGCGTCCTCTCACAGTTCCAAAGAGTGAGTGGAGAGCACTCATCCATGACAAAAAAGAGAAAAGGAAAATAAAGAAGGAAAAATACTAACTAGAACCGCAAGGTAAATTACAACTTTAATTCAATAGCTTTAATTTTCTTTATTTCTAAAATAAAAGTGTGCTACGTCATATCTAACTTCAATATTTTGATGATAGGTTTCCTGACACCTCGAAAGGAACAAAAGCTAGGATTGAAAAAAAGGGCCATCACAAGCTAGGCCAGGGCGGATACTTGAAATTAGCTGGAAGAATTGTAAGTAGCTAAACATATTATAATTAACTGTATCGCCTTCCAACGTTTTTGTAATCCTATAAAATAACATCAAAAATACACAATAATATGTGATGTAGGGTGATGAATTCGGAACAGAAACTACAGAGGAAGATAAAAAAATTTCTTTCCATTCTGACTATCAAGTCGTAGTTGAACATCGCAAAAGCTTGGGGCAGGTCCCAAGATCCAAAATGCCTGATAAGGTAAAACATTAACCTTTCAATATATTTTTTTTCATCCATAAATATAATGTCTAAAATTTTTGTTTAAATCAAGGGAGCAGCACTGCCGACGAGGCAAATAACCTAGTTGTAGAAATAGATGTAGATGTTCCTCACGTGCAACTTGATCATTGTAGTGGGGACCAGGTCGACAATGCTACTATCAGTGAGGGCCGTGACGGTAATTAATTTCCACTTATAATTTTTTCTAATTATACCTTGATGGTTGTACTTATAACGTTTTTTGTTTAAATGACAGAGAATGTTTCCCTTGAGGATCTTACCACCAAAGAGGAAGATAGGGTAACAGTCCTAATGATGAAAACTGGTGCATGAGGTAAATAATCTCGTTGCAATTTTTTTCTATTAATATTACCAAACTAGTTTAATGATATTTAAAAACTGACAATTAAAATTTAATATTATCTATTTTTGTAGGCGATGCCCCATCACTAGATGAGACCAGACATCGTGACTACACAACTAGGTCAGCAGTGTGGGAAATGCACAAAATAGGAGTAGAGCACAATGATATTGATGATGTAATTAGGAGCTTTACAAATAGGAAGAAGAAAAATAAAATTTGATAATGTAAAATATTGCATTATTATAAGGCAAACATTACCATACTTGGAACGTTTTTTGTATTATATAAAAAACTCATAAATCATACTATTTTTATGTCAAGAACTAATTTCAATGTTTCCTTGCGTACTTATTGTTGCATTTCTTTTTTATTAGTTATTGAATATTTTTTTTTATGCTCATGAAAGTAAAAAATGAAATATAGATTGTGTATTGGGGAATTGAGAGTGATGTGAGGGGGGGAGGGGCCATAAGAGCTTCCACCTTCACGTGGTTGGCCCTGTTTAGTAGAGAATAATTTTTTGGAGCGATTTAATATTGGAGCAAACCTCCCTCAATCCAATGTAGCAACAAAAAAGTCACTGTTGACTTAGTTTCTACTCTTTCAGATCGTGGGAGGTTTGTTCCAAGTGCATGCGACTCCAATAAATTTTTCTTGAAATGAAGAGGAGCTTATTCAGGTATTTTTTGACATTTTCAACATATGTTCTAACATTATCATAATAATGCATCTTAGAGTAAAAAATACTACATCAATTACTTGTATTTATTGTATAGATAATGATGGATTTTGATTGACTTGGCAGTGCAGGTACAAATCCTCTTGCATCATGAGCAATACAACTTTTCAACCAGGGTCATGTCCAAGATATTTTTTCTTGTGCCTTGACTAGGTTCATAATGTCACATTTTGTAAGTTCCTTTACAGTTCATAATTCAATATTAAGCTTGTTCATGATTATTATCTAGGTTTTTTGTATGTGTTTTTTCATCTATTTGATTGTAAGAAAATCTGCATGTTTCCTATTGTTCACTATGATTTCTCCATTTACCACTCCCAGGATGATTCCGACTTTATTGTTACATAGATTACTTTATTGTTACTATGATTTCTCCATTTACGATTTCATAGGTTACATCATGTAAAGCTGTCAATCTCAGGTTGGTGATGAGATTTAGTTCTCCAGATTTGGGGCTTTTCTAATATTTTCTCCCTCATGTCTTTTTTGCATCACCTCATTGTTTGATCATGCCAATTGTCTACCACTTGTACCAATTGGCACATGTCAATCTCTGAGTGGTGACACATGTCACCTATTTTCGACCCACTTGACCACCTGAAAAACTCAAATCCACACACCATGTGTCTTTATCATGGAGTGCCACATGTCCTAGATATTTTAGATGCTAACATCATGCTTCTAATGTGTTATGTCAACCAATCACAGTGGTCCATGTGGCCTTATTCCATGTCACCAGTCTGGAAGAGAGATTTGAGCCTTTACTCTTTAATTTTTTTCTTCAGGACGGGAAATCCCTTTTGCAATAGATGGGGATTTTCCCATTTCGCTAGAGTCATCTCCTAGGACACCCTTCAAGCCATCATCCAAGAGGCAATCTTCAACTCTCTATTGTTTCCCTCTTTCCCTTGAATTATGCGCTTCTATAAGACAATTTAGGGCACTCTTCTAGCCCTTACCCCATTGCTTCATCATTGTATCAACTTCTCCCACAGGCTGCTTCTATTTTTTGTCCACTTAAATGAAGAAAACACTACCCTAGGGTGAGGTTGCTCCTCAACTATCCCTATTGCACTTATGGACCAACCAGCAATATGAACATTTCCCTTACTTAGGGAGACACCCCCTATGCTACTGCACATTCAATTCTAGGAGCTACTTTCTAAGGAACACTCCTACACTATGCCTCACAACCCTCCAAACAATCCCTCTAACTATTGTTGTATCAACCTCCATTTTTGGTCTTTTATACAAAGGTGACCCTCACACCATCAAGCACATAATGCTATCACGAGACTCAAACCCAATCCTATATCTGTTCTCCACAAACTTCTCTTCCAATTCCTTAAAATGTGATTTGTATTTTTTGAAGAACTCGGCCCTGGTTAGGGAACCTATCCCTGCTCAAATCCACCCTTCCTCCCACCTGTAAGCATTATTCTTTATCCGTTCTTGTTGGAGACAGTTGTGGCCTTATTGTGGTTTGTAAGTACCTCTAATGGCCTTGCTACAGGATAGTAGCGCATTTATATTTGTAAATGAAAATGAGCAGACATAACATGGACCTACTTTTCCCCAAGGAATAAGGTTTAAACGTGGGCTTCTCCTCCTAGCCATGATAGTCCATGGTGAGTAGAATGGAATGGTTAGAGATTCTTTTCTGTTGTGAAACAATTCAGGACCTTGGCTAGTCTTGAAATTTCAATGACATTGGGGCTATGGCAGCCTCCTACTCTGCCTCTTGGGCCTTGGTACTAATGCATACAGTAAATAAAATAACCAAGCCCTCTACAACCATATTTACAATCTCTTTTGTTCTTGGGAAAAATATACCTATGGCAGAAACTAAATTATTTATAAGGCTAATTTCTAGTCCTGGAAACATTGTATCCATTTTAGTCCCAAAGTTTCAATCTTAACTGAGTTTGAGCAACCAGATATTATAATTAATCATGCAGTCTATAATCACACAAAAATTTGATACTTTTAATGTCTCAACTACACTATATAATACAACTATCTAAAACGTTAAAAATCAGATCGTGTTCTAAAATGCTAAAAATCAGATCTTCTAGATCTTGTTAGCATCTTGTGTAGGATCACCATTCAGTTCTGCTTTAGGGACAACTCCATTGTCATGCTGCACTTCTTGCTAACTCATGTCTTTGAGTTTAGTGCAGGTATGATTAATTCACTTTGGCCTCTACAACGTAGCTTGTCCCACAGTGTACCCTTCAAGACTCTACGTTCCACTTCAGGACCCTCCTCTTACAGCGAGAATGCTAGGGCTTCATCCTGAGGTGTGCTATATTTATGCGAGGGTCATCCATTTGAATCTTCCAAAATCTCTGACGTTCACTCATGCAATATGACACAACTTCATATTTTCTTTCATTCATATGTGTTCGAGTTTAGAATTATAGATTAGCACATGGTTAATTGTTGCAAAGTGTTGATTGTGGTACTATACAGTTACAGTAATAATTGCCTTTTGTTTTGAAAGGAAATCCTTGTGTAATCCCCTCTCCTTCCTCGACACATCTGGATAGAGGGCAGCTATTCTGAGTCAATTAATTTAATTTGAGCCCATGATCAATTCCTTCCCCATCAGAACCATGCCTTGGGTGGATGTTCAACCAATTTTGCTAACTGTTGGATCTTATAGTGTTTGTTGATAGATACATATCCATAAGGATTTTTACTCCATATGACCATGGCCTTGACTGTTGGAAGAAATGGACTTTCTCCATTTTGTGTTACCACCAATGATATATGGTAGGTGCCTTAGAGCATTGGTCACTCCCTGTAGGATATCATCCACCAGTGGATCAGTCCATTCATAGTGGTTGATGAAGCTGAGGTCAAGCCCATATTTGAACCTCCTTGTTTGTCCCTACAGAAGGCCTTGACATCCTCTTCGTCCTCTCTATTTTACTGAGCACTTAGATTTCCAGTCTCAATCATCTTTATTGTCTGTGCACATTCTCTTCTCTTACACTCTCTCATAACTAGACATTTAGCAATTAGTTTCTTGTTTGCTTGTACACCTTAATATTTTTATGCTTTCAGCATTGTTCGAGGAGATTCTTTTACACTTCTACTTTGTACCTAAACTAGATGTGCTATATTAGTCCCTTTTACCTACTTTTGTGGTCATTTGTTGGACATTAATACAATTATCTTGTATTATTTTACATGGCAGAATTTTTTAAGTGTTGTTCTTATGCAACAGTTGGTGGAGATGTAGAAAAATTTTATTATTTAACTACAGGTGGTGGAACTAAAACAATTGATCTTTTTTTCTTGTTTTTTTTCATATAACTGGCATCCTTTAACAACACAACAGTTATGGCATAAACACTTATTTTCTGTATGGCTAAATTTTGGGTGTGCTTGTACAGTCCTGCATATTTCTAACTATAGCACATGCAAATATGTTTTCAAATGAAGTATTTTCCCCAATGGAACTCATGGTATTTTTATATACACATCTAGACAGATACCCAACTTGGAGATTATATAGGTATAAACTGCATACATTAAACTTGGAAATGTGCTAAAGTACATAAGAAAGTTTTAAATCATTGAAATTTGAATTTTTTTCCTCCTGTGCAGTTGAAAAGCATTTACTTGACATCCCTGAAGGTGATCTTGACTATTCAAAGTTTGCCATGAAGGATCTAATCTGTCTTGCAGAAGAAAAATAAAAGGAATTGGTATTATTTTCAACTCTTTCTCAGTACCTTTTCCTATGTGGAATTGAATAGAGCAAAGGAAGTCACTCCCTACTTTTCCTTTCCTTATTTTCCTCCTCAAACCATCCTGCACGATTGATTTTGAGAAAGGGATAACTTTCATGCAGATCCATCTCTATTCAGTATTGCAAACAAATAGACCATGCAAGTAGTATTAGGTTAGATTGTTGCATGATTTAACAAATAGAACTTGTCCCTGTACTTTATTCAGTCAATAGTAGGTTCACTGGCAATCCTACAATTCAAGATGATTCCCATAAACTCAGTTTATAGTAGATTTGTTGACAATCATACAATTCAAGAGAATAATGTCATTCCATCTCAAAGAGAATAGTACAATTGCCTGAAATCTGAATACTCTGGTCAAGAGCACCATGGTAAAGTTTGTCAACGATGGACAATGCATTCATTTAGAGTTTATGAGCTATTCCTTTGGTTCAAACTTCACAATGGTGTTCAGGGCATACATATTTTATTTTCATTTAAAGGGCATACATATTTTCATGAACCCTTTTCTCCCATTTGCACAAGATATTTGTTTCATATTGTCTCACCAGAAATGTAAATAAATGTTTGTTTGATTCTTTTAAAGGATTTTTAATGCCTTTTCTATCACAACTTGTGATTACTATTTCATCTTCATGAAATGGATTTGGTCCCATAGTTCTCAAATGGAAATCACTGATTAACTGTAAGGTTTCAAAATCCATGAATTTAATTTACTTAGCTTCGTAGCACAGGGACACATGCAAATAGCAGATGAACATGACAACAGATCCTGGGTCTCTCATTTCCAACAAAAGATCGAGTGACATAAGTTCTTTTATATGCTTTTGTTTTGTTTAATTTGTAAATTTGTAAATATTAGATAATTCTACATATGCTTAGTATCTGCCACAATTACTTTCAATACCATGAAAGCATGGAAGGTAACCAAATCTAATGCTAATGGTTCAATAGTCCTTTGTAGAGTTGAGTGGTTGATTTTTGTGCTTCCTTGTGTTGCCTATAATTATCTGTGGAAACCATTTAAATAGTGGCAATGATAAATTAAAATCTTAGTGCAGAATCTAGTAATTTATCTTTTGCTTTATGTAGAACAAGCAAAAAGAAACAAATAAGAAGTCATGTTCATCTGAACCAGCTCTCAATTCCAATGCAAATGAACATGGCAAAGAATCACAGGAAGATGAAGGGTAATAAAAAACATCTTCTACTATTCTTTATTTACTTTTCATTTTGTTGTCTGTTTTCTCCTTAATCTAGTCTAGTTTGTTCTATGTTGGAAATTTAGAGCAGCATCCAGGACATTTTGCATAATTCTATTTATTTTCTTTGAAGAGTCTCTAAAAAAATCTAAAACAAAGTTGTTGTGGTAAGGCACAAGAAATATATGATTGATGAAGTGAGACATCTGTGAAAATAAGGCAATAAGAGCAGTGATCATTTAGCCTTGATCTAAGACAAGGCACTAAATTTGGCTCGTGCATAATTACAAGAGTGTTTTAAGTGTCTGCATCAGCAAGTATTATTGTTGGCATCACATAAAAAGGCATCTACACAGGCATCATGCCTCTTGCATGTCACAATTACATGTAGCCATAAAACATTTTTGTGGTTCTGACAAGAATCCGTGAAAGCAATATGAAACAACGTGACAACACTTTCTAGATTTTTGTGCAAGGATCCCATTGTAGGCCACCATTTAGATTGTGGATCCTCAATTTTTTGAACCCACAAACCTTTTCCTCTGGCCCACAATCCTAATTGGATCCTTAGTGTCATAGCCTTGCAAACCTCATCTATGAGCAGTAGCAATATATACTCAACAAATGATGTAACAAATAGAAATTTTCCCTGTACTTTATTCAATCAATAGTAGGTTCACTGGCAATCCTACAATTTAAGATGATTCCCGTAAACTCAGTTTATAGTAGCTTTGTTTAAAATCATACAATTCAAGAGAATAATGTCATTCCATCTCAAAGAGAACAATATAATTGCCTGAAATCTGAATACTCTGGTCAAGAGCACCATGGTAAATTTTAACGGTGGACAATGCATTCATTTAGAGTTTATGAGCTATTCCTTTGGTTCAAACTTCGCAATGGTGTTCAGGGCATACATATTTTATTTTCATTGAAAGGGCATGCATATTTTCATGAACCCTTTTCTCCCATTTGCACAAGATAGTCATTTCATATTGTCTCGCCAGAAATGTAAATAAATGTTTGTTTGATTCTTTTAAAGGATTTTTAATTCCTTTTTTATCACAACTTGTGATTATCATTTCATCTTCATGAAATGTATTTGGTCCCATAGTTGTCAGATGGCAATCACTGATTAACTGTAAGGTTTCAAAATCCATGAATTTAATTTACTTACCTTCGTAACATAGGGACACATGAAAATAGCATATGAACATGACAACAGATCCTAGGTATCTCATTTCCAACAGAAGATGGAGTGTCATAAGTTATTTTAGATGCGTTTTTTTTGTATAATTTGTAAATTTGTAAATATTAGAGATAATTTTGCATATGCTTAGTATTTGCGACAATTCCTTTCAATACCATGAAAGCATGGAAGGTAACCAAATCTAATGCTAATGGTTCAATAGTCCTTTGTAGAGTTGAGTGGTTGATTTTTGTGCTTCTTTGTGTTGCCTATAATTATCTGTGGAAACCATTGAAATAGTGGCAATGATAAATTAAAATCTTAGTGCAGAATCTAGTAATTTATCTTTTGATTTATGCAGAACAAGCAAAAAGCAACAAATAAGAAGTCATGTTCATCCGAAGTAGCTCTCAATTCCAATGCAAATGAACCTGGCAAAGAATCACAGGAAGATGAAGGGTAATAAAAAGCGTCTTCTACTATGCTTTATTTACTATTCATTTTGTTGTATGTTTTCTCCTTAATCTAGTCTAGTTTGTTCTATGTTGGAAATTTAGAGCAGCATCCAGGACATTTTGCATAATTCCATTTATTTTCTTTCAAGATTCTCTAAAAAAATATAAAACAAAGTTGTTGTGGTAAGGCACCCTCGACACGGCGCGACAAGGTTACTTCACTTTCAGTTTCACATACTTCACTGTCAGTTTTAATTCTGTGGTTTTCTTAGATGTATGATTGTTTACATATTTTAGTTAGATTTGGGAATGTTACAACTACTTCTTATTTCTAGCAACCGATTTTTAATGCAAGCATGTGTGTTGCTACCTTACAATCCCTAACTCTACATCTGGAGATTCAAGACATGACCAACAAATCCTCTAGAAAGGCTCTCTCAACATATCACTCTTGCTGTAATAGGAAAATAGAAAAATAGAAAAATATCTCCAAACTCAGCAGACAATTTGCGTAGTACCCTAGACTGGACATCAAAGTTTCCTGCAAACTTTCCAACAGTAGTGACAATCATGCTAAAATCACGTCTCAAAAGTATTCTGATTATGTTTTTCTGGGTACAGTGATATTGTGTGGAGACTAATGAGCCCAAGTTTTTGTCACAGTAGACACAAGATTATCCTTAGTGACATACTGGAAGTTCATGCTTCTCATATCATGACTCCCAATTGGCAAATACAACACTCCTAATGAACAGCACATTACTGGGGTCTAATCTATAGATATAAACAGAAATTTGATTCACATGTGTATATTCTCAGTATTTTTGTTCCATATTAAAAAATGAATATTTCTGAAATGGATTATTCATGGTGTTCGTGCCTGAAAGAGTTCATGTTGATAAACAAACAGAGCCCCCAAATCCTATCTATCATGTTGCAAATCATAAATTGGTACTCTACATCTGGAGATTCAAGACATGACCGACAAATCCTCTAGAAAGGCTCTCTCAACATATCACTCTTTCTGCAATAGAAAAATAGAAAAATATCTCCAAACTCAGCAGACAATTTGCATAGTACCCTAGACTGGACATCAAATTTTCTTGCAAACTTTCCAACAGTAGTGACAATCATGCTAAAATCACGTCTCAAAAGTATTCCGATTATGTTTTTCTGGGTACATTGATATTTTGTGGAGACTAATGAGTCCAAGTGTTTGTCACAGTAGACACAAGATTAGCCTTAGTGACATACTGGAAGTTCATGCTTCTCATATCATGACCATATCTCCCAATTGACAAATACAACACTCCTAATGAACAACATATTACTGGGGTCCAATCTATGGATATAAATAGAAATCTGATTCACCTGTGTATATTCTCAGCATTTTTGTTCCATATTAACAAATGAATATTTCTGAAATGGATTATTCATAGTGTTCGTGCCCGAAAGAGTTCATGTTGATAAACAAACAAAGCCCCCAAATCCTATCTATCATGTTGCAAATCATATCTTGTTTTGAAAAGCATAAAATTTACCTTCATGGTGTATCAGAGATAACAGGCCTACTTAAAACCGATGTCACAATAATATTTTAAAACATAATTCAAGTCCAAATATTTAACTAATTATAATAATTCTGCTATAGAGTTCAACCTACAACTACCTCCTATGGAAATTAGGCGTCCAACTTAATTCTTAACTGTTTTGGGAATAAGGTAGAATCTTGTCTAGTACATATTGATCTTCTGATACATCTGATACAACTATGACTTCATAGTGCTTGTGTAAAGGAGGAACATATAAAAAATAGTCCAAGCTTCATTTTTGTCAACATGTTCATGTTTGATGAATTCTTGTGGAAACAAAATTGCTTGTTGACCTGTTCTTTAATATTTTGAAACAAATACAAAACCTTTGGTCTATTTATATCTGGAACATTTTCATTCTACTATAGATGTAGAAGAATATTGAACAATAAGATTGATATACATAATTTTTTCTAAAATAAGAATAGGGGATTTTATCTAATATAATATAGATTTTTGAAATATGAAATATAAAATATTTTGAAATATAAAATATAAAATATATAAAATGAATGTGACCATATAAGAAATATAATAAGACCATTCAATTTTTTTTAAATATTTTTAACTGTCCGTCGAAAGACCGATGCTTCCTAAGCGTTGGAAGACCGACGCCTCGAAGTTGGAAATATTTGGCGTCAATATTGCGACAGTTTGAAAGCGTTGATGTTATGATAGTCTACAAGCATCGGTATTGCGACGGTATGAAAGCGTATAAAAGCGTCGGTATTGCGACGGTTTGAAAGCGTCGGTGTTACGACGGTTTGAAAGCATCGGTGTTACGACGGTTTGAAAGCGTCAACATTGTGACGGCATGAAAGTGTCTGAATGCATCGGTATTGCGACGGTTCGAAAGAGTCAGTATTGCGACGATTTGGACGTGTCGGTATTGCGACACATCTGGAAAACGACAGAACAAAGCGTCGCAATACCGACGCTTTATGGAAGTGTCGGAATTGCGACATAATGGCTAACCACGTTTTGTCCAACATCATATTGTCACTCTTGTGATGACTATGTGTCGGAATAGCAACGACGTGGCCGTCAGAAATTGGGCCAATTTTTCTAGTGGAAGTTAACGTTCAAAGGCTGAGGGGGGGCGTAAAGTGTCGTGGGTTGTTGGATGAATAGACAAGTGCGGGGATGAGATGAAAGGTGATTGGTGTTTAGTGGAGATATGATGTTTTATGAGATGGTGGGGTCGGATAGATTTAAGGTGTGGCAAGGTATAACTTAGGACCTAGGATAAAGAGAAAATACGATTTTTGGGCTTAGGATAAAGGAAAATAGGAGGTTTTCAGGACTTAGGATAAGATAAAATATGACATAAATATGTCACAATATCTTCAATAAACCTTTATTTCCGAACTTTGGAATTAAACACCCTTTATCCTTTTAATTCAAGAACACATGAACATTTCTTAGGATAAGCTTGGAATAAATTTCATGTTTCCTCCATTCTTCTTTATTTTCTTCATCCCTACCTACCCAAACTATAAATCTAACATTTTTTGTTCTTTTGTAAGGTGAATTTGGACTTTCAAACCCTACATCATATTTTCTTTAAAATTATAACCTACATCTATCCTTATCTCTTCCATTGACTCATATTAAACTATTGAGTAAATCTCATTTCTACCTATCTACTAATATGCCAAGATTAAACAGTTTGGCACATCCTTATTTTCTAACCTATCAACAAAAATTTAAAATTGTACAATCATGCTTAAACTGTATGATTTAATAAACCTATCTAATGAGTAGTGGCATTTTGATTTGTAGCCCCTTCAGTATTATTTATTTTGGGGTTTTTCTTTTTTTTCTTTTCTCTTTTTCCTTTTTTATTTTTCCTTTTATTTATTTAATTTTTAAACCCTCTTTTATTTTTCATTCTTCATATATATATATATATATATATATATATATATATATATATATATATATATATATATATCTGTGTGTGTGTGTGTGTGTGTGTGTGTGTGTGTGTGTGTGTGTGTGTATGTATATATATATATGTATATATTGGAAATCACTTGAATATTTAAAATCATTCTCAATATGAAATTGCAAAGAAGATGAAATATCCAATCGCCTTGAGATCCTATGATCTATAGGATACTAACAAGTGCCAAAATCCCAATCCAATCCAAGAAGCGTTGGATATGGATTGTTTTCATATACAATCTTAATTACTTAAAAATCTTCCATAGTGTGCACTCCTTCAATGTCTACTACTATGCCAAGCAATATTCCCATAGGAATAATTTCCTACTGATTATTAATTCTTAACTGGATTGGTGACCATTGCAGCTTTGGTTTTCCCATGTGCTCCCATGTCTTCTTAGGTAATACATTGGCATAAAATCCCAAATCCAGGATTACATGATCCATGTCATAGTCCCCAATTTGTGTAGTTAATCTCATTTCTCTTCATGTCCTCTTCTTATGCCGATGCAATTTATTTATTGCATGTGGCTCGCTATGAGGATCTTCCCTTCCTGCGCATGAGTCTATCAATGCCTAGAGACTTTTGGCAACATACTAGTCTCTCAATAACTTCATGCATGTCTGCAAAAATAATTTCAATTTTGCTGGATCAAACTCCTTTGTCATAGTAATCACCTGGGTGTTGTTCTTATGAGGCATCATCTTCTATTGAGTCTGTGGATGCGTTCTATATTTCCAAGCTCTGGGGTCCATGAAACTCTTCTTTGCCTCCAAAAATGTCTCATTTTCTCATTTCATATTGAACCTAGTATTCTTATCTACAGCCTTTCTGACCCACGTGTCCTCCATAGGCTTGTTTCTTGTTGCGCTATCTTCCCTCGTAGTTTCACCACTTCGGGTTACTATGTTAACACTAGGATTTCTTCGTTTGGATCCATAGTCACCATCTATAAGTTCTATGTAGGCTGCTGATTTCTTTTATCCTACATCTTCGTTATTAGAACAGGACAATCTTCTATTACACGATAAAAATATAATACCTGCAAGAGGGGGTTGTGGGATTTTGACAATCCCTCGCAAAATGTCCTACTTCGCCACAGGTGTAACATATTATTTGACCACATCCTCTACCAGCACCTCCTCCTCATCCTCATCCTCGTCCTTGGAAGCCTCCACATCATACTGGTGGACCATGATCTTCATGTGTGCACCCTTCATGTTTCATTTTGTATGCACCTATATTATGCTTTATCATTAACTCATAACTATGGAAATTCTTCTCATCGTGAACTAAAAAGCTACAAAAGTTACAAAACAGCTACTTCGAGGTCTGCACATACTTCTGCATCAAATAACATTCTTCTATGCGATGTCGACCTAAATTTTTACAAATGTCACACCGTTCACTTGATCCAGGGTGAAATGAATTAGGTGCACCACTGTTGATGTACTATATAAACACAGGGCACTGATATTTATACTATCCTTCTTACTTACATCTGATACACCATACCTCTGAGCGAATTTTTGATAGGATTTCCTTACTCTTCTTTAGATCTTGCAACTCCAAATGCATTGTGTTAGGTCCCCGTAATTTGTTAGATTGGCAAGACCAAATGTACAAGGGTAACATCAAACCAGTCTTTGGAATCCTAGGACCTAGCCTTCCTAGACTCAGAGAGGGCTCTCTCTATATTTGTATGAAATATGTGAACTTGATTGATTTTAGGGTTTTGATGTTAGGCTAGTTATAAGGATTAGGGTTTATTTGTTTGTTTTGTTTGGTTGGGTTGCTTATCAAGAATAACAGATAGAATAGGAGAGGTTTATACCATTAGGATATGGAGTGTGCAAAAGGTCTTGAAAGGTACAACAATAGGTCAAGGATGCTTCAGAGGGAAAGTATAACAAATCTAAATGGATCTTCAAGGCTTAGGTGAGTGAAGTGAACATTAAATTGTGAACAAAGTAGGAGCAAAGGGCAGTTAAGAATCCTTTAAAAAATACTACAACAAGAAAGGTATTTAATAACACTATGCATAAAGAAATAACCAAATATAGGGCATACCATAATTCTTTGACCAAACACTAGCAAGTAAACATCAATACAACAATACAGTAAATCCTAGAGAGCAGTAAACTTGTAAAGTCTCTAGTGATTTCACCTTCAGGCAAAGAAAACATTTAAGATAACATATAGTAATGATAAAGAAGCAGGGAACTCCTAAATTTACTTAATCATACAATCAATAACTTCAAAGCAACCATTCAAGATGGACAAAAGGGTAGGGAAAACCATAAACCTCTTTAGTCAAACCCTATTTAGCAATACTTTGAAGAAAAGATCTCAAAAACAATGTTTAAGTGATTCCAAAGGGTAGGGCTAACCATAAACTACTTTGGCACTGACTCCATTAAATCATGCTTGAGATAAACAAGCTGAGTGGGCTTAGAGAAGCAAGGAAAACATGAGAGCAAGAGAAGCAAACAGACTTAATGTGCCTTTGACAGCATACCTTAAGCTAAAATTTCTATTCTATTGCAAAAGAAAGATGACACGACACGTAAAACATAACATAACAAGAAAAAAATGAGAAATACATCACCATTAGCCATGTTCATGAATCCTACAAAGTGCTTGTCTCATTGATATTTAGTTCAAAACCTTCAGAATGCTCCAAAACCAAAAAATCCTCACAACTCAAAGTCTATTATGAGGTTTTTCTCCACAATCAACCAACATGTACAATGAGGCCTCAATGTTGTATTTAACTAGCAAGGAGGATCAAAACCCTAACTAGGATTTCCAAAATGTCATAAATACATCATAAATGCCATTTTTGTCCATTAAGACCATGCAAGGCCCAAGGCACAAAATATCTAATGTAATAAATGAAAAATAACTTTTAACACCTAAATTTGGCAAAAACTGACTTTGAGGCTCCTCAATAACTCCAAAATATCTCCAAGTGTGTTTTTTTGACTTTGCAGGCAAGGGCACAGTACTGAGGTCAAAGGGCATAGCGCTAGCACTAGAAAAATAGGTCATCTTGCAACTAAGTTTTGAAGGCCTTCCCGATGTCCAAATGAGCTCCATGATAGCTCATCAAAAATCTTGTCAAGTCTAATTTCAAAAAATGTATTTATGTTTCTGATTGGACTTCATTTACCTACTCAAAAACTAATTCTCCCAAGACTGCTCAGGGCACAACGCCAGCTCTGAAAAATAGGGCAGAAAGGTGGTTTTTTGGGTGTTTTTGGCACTTTTGGAGGACCAAATCTACTCCAAATGATCTGAAATTTTGTGTGAATGATGCCCTTGGCATGATGAATCTGAAAATTTAAACCACTCCTCAAAAGAGTGCCCCAAAAAATAACACATCACTAGTGGTGTTGTGCCTTTGGCCCTCTAAAACAGTCAAAAATCCAAAAACTTCAAAATTGTGCCAAAATATGGATTTACCTTGCTGATTAGGTTTGGTATGTAGAGTAGCTAGGTTACCAAGTTTTTCTTTCCATTTTTCCTCATTTTTTCCACCATATCCTTCATAGGCCTCTTTATCATGTTTACTGCTTTCTTCATGGCTCTTTTACCTACTATCATCTTCACTGCCCACATTATGTGCTTCACTATCATCATGGATCTTTGATTTGTTGTTTTCTCCTTTTAGTTTATGCCTTTAAAACTAGCCTGCTTTCTAACCTTTTTCTTAAGCCTATAAGCTTGATTTTCCTTTACTATTCTCTTTATCCCTGATTGTGTTTGATCTAAGAATACTGATAAGATAATGACATTTACTTCTGCATGTATTTAAATTCATCCTTTCATCCTTATCACCTTTATTGTGCCTATCTCTCTACCATGGTGAAATCAGATCAGCAAAATCAGGCCCCAATATGTGCCTTCTGCAACCATTCCAGGTTCTCTTCTTGACATCTTTAAACTATGTTTGGAAACCCAAGGGTGTTGATGTGAAATTGAGATGGAAAGAGGGTAATGGAATGGAAGCCTCTGCAAATGGAAGGAGTGTATGGATGAAGGTCATGGAGGTATGGACAAGCTTAGATGTAAGACTACCTTTCAACAGTGTAATTTCCCTCTGTTTTTACTAATACTTTTTGACGAAGAAAAATTAAATGGCAAAAACAATGACTTCAAGATTATAGCCCAGGGATTCTTCTAAGGGTTCCATTACCATTCATTTAAATGATGAAAAAATGCTTGAAGGATGGGTGGATAAATTGTATTTACCCCTTAATAGGTTTGGAGGACCCTTAGAAATAAATTGGAAACCTTTGAGGTGATTTTAGATTTTAGAAGACTTAAAAGGCCTTCCTGGCCAAGAGCGTAGTGCCTAGGCCAAGTGCACAATGCCGAGGTCTCCTTATCGGGCTTGTCGGGAAAGGGCGCAGCGCCCTGCCAGGCTTGTAGTGCTTCCTTCTAGGCACACAGCACCTTAATAAAATACATGTGGAAAATTTCCAGGGGCGCAGTACCATCCTCCAGGCGCGTAGCGCCAAGCCAGGGGCATAGCGCTAGGAAAAGTTGCCCAATTTTTCCTTGAAAACTCAGATTTTCTTATCTCCTTAAAACTTCCAATTCTCCACAAGTTAACCATGATTAATATGAAGTGTGAAATGAGTTCTATGGGATTATGAATTGACTTAACCTTGACAATCCTAATTTCTAATTTTTATAAGTCCTTCTCCTTTTCACTAGTATTATATATGCCTTTATGTTTGCAGGCGATTGAAAAATACTTGAGGTGGCTCTTTCTTTTGATCCTTGAACACTTGACATGTTTATATGATGATTTTGTGATTTTTTTACACAAGAGAATCTTCAAAATTCTATGTTGCTTTCATCATCAAATTAACTTAACTTTTCCTCTTGGCTAACAGTTCATTAAACACCTTTGGGAGGATTTTCCCTAGCAGCATCTTCAACACCTTCTTTAGCCATTTCTGATTTGCAGGTGCTTCAAAACACCAACTTGGCATTCTCTTACTGATACCCTTCACACTTTTTCTCTTTGATGCATGACATGTTTATTTTGGCCATTTGGGATTCACACACTAAGTTACACCATCAGAACCCCTTTTGTTCTCACCTTGAAACTCAACTTATCTCTTTTGCTCATTTAGTCATGGCAAGCTCATTTTTTCCAATTCTGGGATTTGATCACAGTGGCATCTTTAGAATCTTCTTCTGTTTTCATTATGGAGTTCAACTCATCACTTCACCTTCTATGGCCACCTTCCCAAAACCCTAGGTGTCTGAACTGACTTAAGACAATAATTAGTGTTGTCTTATAAGTTCTCTATAGCCCTTTCAAGTTCATTTACTTTTGTCTAGCTTACCTCACCTTTCTACCATATTTCAACAATCATATCTGAAAAGTTTTCTTCATGTTTTGCTTTTGGTGTTCCTCCTCCATGGTCATTTCTACATTGATCCCTGCTCGGCACACTGTTGGCCCAATCAAGCTCAAAAACCCTGATTCTCTTAAGACCAAGTGCTTCCTGTCTTCCTTGCTGAAAGATGTCTTCCTTTAAGAACATACCATTTACCTTATCAATTTCTTTTGCTGATTGACTTCTTGACACTCCTACAGAAGTTCCAAGTACATTTACCTTTTGTAGAACTTGAATTTGACAAGGTAGTCTTCTTTGGAGACTTTCAGATATTTTCTTGAATAACCATGTCTCAACATTTCAAGACCTCTGAACCATATTCTAATAAATAAAATCAGTATCTGAAACAACAATGATTGACCTTGGACCATATGAAACTGTAATTTGACCTAGTGGGGGGCTCTTTAACCTGACCTTGACTGAAAATTGGCTTTTGAGGCTTAAAGTGAAAACAAAGTATTTGTCAAAGTGTTTTTTTGAAGATTAAAAATCCAATGTACTTGATTTATCTAAAGATCCTATAGAGATAGTTTTGAGACTATAAATTCTTGAGGAACTTGGGGATCATGGGAATGAGTTGGCTATAGGAAACCCTAGATGGAAACTGGAGTCATGGGAAAGGGAAAAATAGAGTAATAAGGTTATAGGTGGGAAAAAAGGATGGATATGAGTGGCACAAGCCCATAAGGAGTCCTTTAGGAGTGGCAGGGTGACCATGGAATGGAAAAATGGTAGAATAGTGAAAAAATTTCTATAAGGATAATGAAGGCAGTGAGATTTCTAAAACTCACAATATTCAGGGAATTTTATTTTTAGAAATCTAGAACCAATATTTAGTCATCTACAAATAGTAAAAATTACTAATGACTAATAGTGGCTCCACTTAGGGAGGGAAGCTCCTTTTTAGGAGGTGTCGAGGACCTCAGATTTCATATCTCTGAGTTTTGAAGACTAGCACCTTACTTGTACTTGGGAGATCCTTCTTCCTTCATTTGTTGATGTTCTCTTGAAGCTATGATCTCATAAAATATGAAAAACATGATTGATTCAATCTCATTTCTACCTACCCATCTTACTTTATGTAACATTTTTTCTTCTTTTGGATGCACTTGGACTGGCAAACCCTTGACATTCTTTTCTTTTGAAAGCATAAAAACTATCTACTTGTACCCTTATCACTTCCAAGAGTTCAGATTAGGCTAATGACCTCTCTTATTCTCTACCTAGTCTAATCATCTGTCAATATTACGTTTTTTGACAAATTTTCATTCTCGAACCTACTGACATGAAATTCAAAATATGACCAAATCAGGATTAAGCAATCTAATTTTCCATGGGTTGTGGCATTTGGACAAGATGCACACAGACATTATTTTTGTACAATCAAAAACTATAAAACATGATGGATGTGATTTAGAATTGGTTATGAATCCCTCTCATTCTCCTTTGGTTCAGTTTTGAGCATTGAAACCAAATATCTTTTCCTAATCTAATCTACTGACAAGCCAAGTTTTACATGGTTTGGAAAATATTATTTCACTAACCTATCAGCAGAAATTTAAAACATGTTCAGTCATCATTAGGCTAGATGACTGAACAAGACTTTCCTTTATCAACAGTAGTGGCATTTAGGCTTACACACTTTCATACATATTCCTTTTTTGGTATAGGGTTGTACCTCTTCTTCTTTTTCTGCCCTCTTTTTCTTCTTTTCTTTGTTTTTGTGTTTTTCATTTTTCTTCCTTTTGGTCAAAACAATTTGAAACTAACGCTAGAAAGATGCTCATAGTGCTAAGCTTATTTGCATTCCTAATCTATCCTAATCTAAATTACATATGATATATATTCATTTGGTGAACTCCCTTTTCCAATATAACCAATCAAGTAGATGATTCCATGAGTGATCTTGGTTCGGCTCTTTGAGTGTTCTGAAAAAATAAAAATGCCACTCCCACCTTACTTGTGTTTAAATAGTTGTGCCTAAAATTTTCTTTAAATCTTGCAACAAACTGCTCCTAACATATTTTACTCCCTCTTCAAATGTCTCTAAGAAAAAAGCAAAGGGATCTTGAAACAATACCTGTCTTAGAGGATTTGAGAAATAAGCTTAATCCAGGACCATTCCTTGTTCCAGCTTGTTAATCTTGGGATTCTTTTGAGAAAGAATCTTTTCCCCTTCCTCATGATCATATGTACTGGTAACCTCATCATATATTGCAACGTTGTCCTATAGAAAACATGATATGTTCTGATTGAGTGGGTTGAATTTTGTGTGAAAGCCATCATGTTAATGAACAGGAGTACTCTTTGGCAATAAATACTCTTGAGAAGGCATTACATTAACTCTCCTGTGATTGCCAATTTCCAAGCCTTTATCTATAATTTGAAATTTAATGGAACTCGGTAGCTACAAATCTGGAGCTAAGGATAATTCTATGTCGCAAATTATTTCCTCATCCATTTCAGGAAAAGGTTTCCCATTGAAAACTTGCTCAAGAAGTTCATTATCTTCCCCAACCTCAACATCAAAACTGAAAGACTACTAATTTCCAATCACATAAAAGTTATTTCTGATTGAATAAAATGAAGTAGAACAAAGAGTCAAATATCTTTCACTTACTTCCAAATTTTCTATACTTTCCTCATCAGTGTCATAGCGTATTGGTTGATTACTGTTTTTAAGTTGATGAAATTGAACTACCTCCCACAAACCAACTAATAATTGCTCTAAAAGATTAGCTTCCGTTTGGAGAACATCATCATCATACTGATCAAAATTTGGAAAGTCATCAATGTAAGTAATGTCACCAATCATACATATTGGATTATCAAATTGTTTCTCTTCTAAGTGATTTACAAATCCATTTTCTGATATGTGGCAACTAGGATTAGCAGGAAAATAAATATAAATGTTCTGTCCACATGAAGGTTTAGAGGCTGGCTGCATGTTTAGAATCTGATTTATTTCCTCTTCAGTTAAAAGAGGAGGCATTTTTCTCTTTCTTTGGATAGAACTACAGTAGTTCTCTTTCACTTGTGAAGGTTGATTCTGAGGTTGAATGTCTTCTTGAGCCACACCTAGAAGAGATGGTGGATCATCACTTGTTCCTTCAGAGAGATCCTGTGGACATTCCTTTATTTCCTGATTTATTTCATCCTCAACCAAATCCTCTTTTTTTTCATAATAGTTATCTTGAGTATGAAATGCATGAATTTCTTCTAATAGATCTTCAGGATGCCAATTTCCTAAATCTTCATCAATGTTTTCAAGGTATTGTATGAGATATTTATATTGATCACAACCATTTTTAGCTAATGATAGAGATGGAAAATATTCTTTATAATGTTCATAAAATATCTTGTGGAAATCCTTAAAAGAAAACAAAGTTCCAGGGTCCAAGCCTTCATACCATTCCCTTGCCTTACCCTCTAATGTTGCCATAAACATTTTCATGAGGCAGTGCTTGTGCCATTCAACTTTTAACCTCCATACATGTACAAGAAATTTGATGAGATGTAACAAGGGGTCATCATACTTTTCATCTTGAAATATAGGCAGGTTTCTGTACCAATTTATTTGAGGCATCTTATGGGGGAATCCAGGACTATAATCTCTGTTCATTGGAGCATATCTTCGTTGTATCCTTGGATCCATGTTTGTAAATCAGAAAGGGTCACTACATCTTTTCAACCAGTCAAGATTATTCTACCAGTGGAGTCTTTAGGTTTATTGATAGTTGTGGAGTCGCCAGGTGGATGATTTCAACTTTGTTTTCGACCATCAGCAATATTAGGATTGATTAATGTATTCCTTGGGCATTCTGTGAGAACTAGTGGGGTCAACAGGGCTACTGAAGACTAGTGGAGTCACTAGGTGGATGATGTTTTCTATTTTGAAGATGTGCTTGTTGTCCACTATCAACCACTAAAGGCCAATCTAAGGATTTTTTTGGGTTTTCTGAGGTCCTAAGGAATACTTATATTGTCACTGACTCAGAGGGTCCCACTGTGATTGCCATTATGTTAGGTCCCTGTAATTTGTCAGATTAGCAAGACCAAATGTACAAGGGTAACATCAAACAAGTATTTGGAATCCTCGGACCTAGCCTTCCTGGACTCAGAGAGGGATCTCTCTATATTTGTATGAAATATGTGAACCTGATTGATTTTAGGGTTTTGATTTTAGGCTAGTTATAAGGCTTAAGGTTTGCTTGTTTGTTTTGTTTGGTTGCGTTGCTTGTCAAGAAGAAGAGATAGAATAGGACAAGTTTAGACCATTGGGCTATGGAGTCTGCAAAAGGTCTTGAAAGGTACAACAATAGGTCAAGTATGCTTCAGAGAGCAAGTATAACAAAGCTAAATGGATCTTCAAGGCTTAGGTGAGTGAAGTGAACATTAAATTGTGAACAAAGTAGGTGCAAAGGGTAGTTAAGAATCCTTTAACAAATACTACAACAAGAAATGTCTTAAAGAACAGTATGCATAAATAAATAACCAAAGACAGGGCATACCATACTTCTTTGACCAAAACCTAGCAAGTAAACATCAAGACAAAAATCCAGCAAACCCTAGAGAGCAGTAAAATTGTAAAGTCTCTAGTGATTTCACCTTCATGCAAAGAAAACATTTAAGATAACATATAGTAATGATCAAGAGGTAGGGAACTCCTAAATTTCCTTAATCATACTACAAATAACTTCAAAGAAACCATTCAAGATGGAAAAAAGGGCAGGGCAAACCATAAACCTCTTTAGTCAAACCCTATTTAGCAATACTTTGAAGAAAAGACCTCAAAAACAATGTTTAAGTGATTCCAAAGGGTAGGGCTAATCATAAACTACTTGGCACTGACTCCATTAAATCATTCTTGAGATAAACAATCTAAGTGGGCATAGAGAGTAATTAAGAATTCTCTAAACTGGCCTAGCAGAGGAAAACATGAGAGCAAGAGAAGCAGACAGACTTAATGTGCCTTTGACAACATAGCTTAAGCTAAAATTTATATTCTATTGCAAGAGAAAGATGACACAATATGTAAAACATAATATAACAAGAACAAAATGAGAAATACATCACCATTAGCCATGTTCATGAATCCTGCAAAGTGGTTCTCTCATTGATATTCAAATCAAAACCTTCACAATGCTCCAAAACCAAAAACTCCTCATAACTCAAAGTCTATGAGGTTTTACTCCACAATCAACCAAAATGTAAAATGAGGCCTCAATTCTGTATTTAACTAGAAAGGAGGATTAAAACCCTAACTAGCGTTTCCAAATGTCATAAATACATCATAAATGCCATTTTTGGCCATTAAGACCATGCAAGGCCCAAGGCACAAAATATCTAATGCAATAAATGAAAAATAAATTTTAACACCTAAATTTGGCAAAAAATGACGTTGAGGCTCCTCAATAACTCCAAAATATCTCCAAGTGTGTTTTGTTCACTGTTGGAAATACTGAGAGGGGGGGTGAATCAGTATTTCTTTCAATTAGAGCATTAGTTAATCTTAAATTATTATCAGTGTTTGTACAATGATAGCAGCAAACAAGAGAAACAAAAATGCACACAATTTTTAAGGTGGAAACCCACTCCGGGACAAAAACCACCTAATGCTTTTTCTATGAAATTCTTTTCAAAAACCAATTCTGAAATAAGCTCCAACTTCCTAGAATCTGAAAAATAATTCTTCTCCGGCTCCCACGGGATGGACGCTCCAATGCCGAGATTCTTCGGTAGTGTTGAACGGATGCCTGACACCCCGATGAGCCTCACCCTAGCACCCACCCTACCACCATCCACCCTATAGAATAAAGAAGAATGGACCTAGTACCAGGGAAAATAGTCCACTTTACAATGATATAGAATGATGTAGAAGAAGAAGATATGCTAGACCATAACCCCAACTTTGACACAACCACTAATGATGATCCTAGACCTCCCAACATTGCCTCTTCAACCCTTGACGAGATAGACACTAGTACAATTTATGTGATAATGTATTCTGATGTCTAAGTACAATGATACCTTTACAATGATTATATGAAGTGCTGCCCATGAAGACTCAGACTGATGAAGTTCTTGCTGCTCTTGTCATGTTACCCTCTGCTGCACCTTGCTTTGCTTTGTTGTCGTAGAAATTCTGGTCCTTTGCAACCCTTGACAACACATGATGTAGCTTCTTCTTGCCTTCTAGGAGCTCGATATTGAATTTGGTGTATCTCTGTCATTTCAGATCCTCAATATCTGATTTTTGGTCTTGTAGTAGTCTTCTGATTCATCTTTCTAATGCCATAGGTCTGACGCAATTTGGATTCTTGAAGAGAGCGTTATACCCAATCTCTCACAATTCCCTAATTATGGACTATTTCATCATAGCGCACGTGTACGGCGTGCCACGTGTCATTGTTTATTCATTTGTTTCTGAAATTGATAGAGAAAAAATCAAAGACTATTCGATATCCACCAATTTTTACTGGAATTCCCATCCGATACTCGGAGAGAAGAGTTAATGCCAAATTTACCAAGGTCACTTCTTTGAGATGAATTTCAGGAGCCTGCAAAAACCCTTACTTCCATAGATCATATCTCCAAAATTGTTGTGCAAATTGATCTAAACTTTTTACGGTAGCTTCCTTAGGATTTTGGCTTATCCTCATAAAAATTTCGACTTCTGAGCCTTCATATAAAAAACGTTAGAGCGAAAATTCCACGATGACCTGTTTCAGATGGCCGAATCCCTTACCTAAGGAGGAAATGAAGATCACAATATATATGAATGCTTAAGTTGAGAGGGGCTTCAACAAGTGAACGTGGGAGGGATTTTAGGAGCTTAAAAAAATATTAATTATGACTTTTCAATGACCCATGCCCCAACCCCATGGGGTTTTAGCCCACTAACTGGGGGTACAAACTTCAAACATGAATATCTCTCAAACCGTGAAGAATTACATGGCATGCCATATATCAACGGAAACATCTCGACAAGTAGAAACCATCAAAAGAATTATTGACCCAGAATATATTAATTTTGTAGGTCAAACTTCCCATTCAATATTGGGTTAGCCCTTGGTGCTGCTTGGGTTGACATAAATGACAACCGCTGATCAACAATCTCCCCCTTTGGCATTGATGGCAACATAAGTACTCCCCCTGCGATCATGACACCTCTTCCTACAACATTCTCTCCCCCTTTGAAATCAATGGCAAAGGGTAACTCCCCATGAAACACAACCACCCTGCATACCTGTACACACTTCCACTCGCATTGACACACAACCGTCCTGCAGACCTATACACACTTCCACTCCCCCTTTATATTTTGAAAAAGGAAAATCTAATGAGAACTTGGGAGAATCCCAAGCTTTTGACGAAGATATTCCAATGCTGGCGAATATTTAATATTTGATTCTTTTGGTGCTGCTTGGAATCTTGCTACTTGTCCAACTGCTTGAATAACATCTGGTCAGGAGGCTTTTACATATAGAAGACTACTAATCATAGATCTGTACAACCTTTGATCCACATCCTTAGATGAGTCGTCTATGCTCAATTTGCAACCAAGTAAAGACATCTTGAAATCACTTTGCACCTTTGTAGAAAAATTCTTACTTAGTCGATCATCATTGCTACCAATTATTGTATCATCCTCTTTAGCTATTAGACATGCTTTAGTTGCTTCATCTAGAACATATATGTCGTTTGGAGCTCGACTTGCTGTAGCCACAATTTCACCATACACGCCTTTCTTGATTTCACATTTCGTGGAGTTGAATAGTATTGTGTGTCCTTGATCACACATTTGTCCAACACTGAGAAGATTGTGATTCATGTTTTCAACCAATAGAGCATTCTTGGCTAGAGCATCTTTGCTTCCGAGAGTGACAGTACCTGATCTTATAACATTTGAAGATCCATCATTTCCAAAGGACACGGTTCCATCCTTCTTCTCTTTCAGAGATACAAATTTATTTCTATCTCCAGTCATATGCGTTGAGCAACCACTATCAACATACCACACATCTTTGTTCTTTTGAGCCTTGAGAGCGAGAGCGTAATTATCATTCTTCTTCTTCTTCCATGTTCGTTCATTCTGTGGCTTCGAAGATTCTTCTGGAGGATTTTCAAGTCTGCATTCTTTGGCGATGTGTCCAAAGTTTCGACATTTGTAACATTCAATATTATTTCTTAAATTTTCAAATCTATTGATATTTCACTGAGCCCTAGGAGGTTCATATTTGACAGATCTCCTGGAATTATATTTGTTCCTAGGGTACGTGTGACATTCTACAGCTTTATGACCAAATTTTCCACATGAATAACAGTAGCCATAAAAAATATGTTGGTACTTGGATGGAAATTTTCGTCGAGGAATTGTCTTCCAAGGTTGTTCTTGCGAATCTTGTCCAATGAAGTCTACATGCATGTCAGATCTCATAGGTTCATTGTATTTTGTTGTAGAAGGTCCTACTTCTTCTTCTTTGTAACCGATGCCAGTTTTGTCGTTGTAAGATCGTTGATTGTTGATGAGTTCTTCCAATGCCCTTGAGCTGTTGGCATAGTTTTGGATAGTTTTTCCTTTCTTCACTTCCTCACGCAGCGAGACTACTTGGGCTTCTAATTATTCCCTTTCTTGGTTGCTTTCTTCCAACTTCTTTTGAAGTGACTCTTCAATGCATTTGTGTTCTTCAACTTCAATTTTGAGACCTTGAACTTGTTCTTCAAGAGTTTTGGAACGGATCTTCTCCGCCTTGAGATCTTTTATAAACTTGATTGCTTCCTCATAAAATTCGTCTATGGTCCATCCTTCTTCTTCATTGTTTGATACCTCTTGCTTATTGTGCTTGGGTTTATTGTGCTTGGCCATAAATAATACTCTCTCATTGGCTTCTTCTTCACTATCATTGTCTTCATCAGATGATGAGCTATCTTCTTTAGAGAGAAAGTTCCTTTTGGATCCTTGCTTGTTGAATTTCTTAAAGCCTTTATTTCTTTTTGAGTTTCCATTACTTTTGTTTGGACATTTTGCTGCAAAATGCCCAACCTCATTACAGCTGAAACATATCAATGGAAGTTTACCTTTGAATTGTCCCTTACCAATTTGTAGTTTTCTCGTGAAGTAAGCATATTCTTCATCTGAAAGACCTTCTTCATCATCTCCCTTTTCTTCACACTTGCAGGTGCATTTCTTTTCAATTGAAGGTTGTTTATCCTTATTGGTTTTCTTAGATGCAACGAACGCAGTTTCTAGATGCGAAGTACCCTCTTCTTCATCAAGTCTCATTTCATATGCTATGAGAACTCCATGTAATTCTTCTTTGCTGAGTTTTTCCAGATTTGCACTGTATTCTAAGACCGATACCTTTGGGTTGAATCTCCCTGGTAACGTTCTAAGAATCTTCCATATAATAGTCTTCTCGTCAACTGGCTCTCCCAATCCTTCCATAGTATTGGTTATTTCATCAACGTATTGAAAGTATGCAGCAATGTTGCAATCTTCTTTCATTCTGAGTTGCTCAAATTTTGCTCTATAGATTTGAAGCTTTGCTTCTTTGACATTTAAGTCACCTGCATATATATTCTCAAGCTTGTCCCATACATTTTTGGCACTTTTACAACCCAACACCTTATGATAAGCAGATTTAATAAGTCCACTGATAATAATATTCTTTGCTTTTGCATCATTTACCAAATTCTTCTTACCTTGTTCATCAGCGGTTGATGTAAATCCATTTTGAACAGTGTCCCATACTTCGTAACCTTGCACCAAGAGATAGACCTCCATTCTTCCTTTCCAGAGTGCATAATTATTTTCATTGAATAGAGGTACACCATTCTTGGTATGCTCCATGACCTCCTTCCAGCTGTTAAACTGCTATTGAAGGAACCAAGCTCCGATACCAATTGTTGGAAATACTGAGAGGGGGGGTGAATCAGTATTTCTTTCAATTAGAGCATTAGTTAATCTTCAATTATTATCAGTGTTTGTACAATGATAGCAGCAAACAAGAGGAACACAAATGCACACAATTTTTAAGGTTGAAACCCACTCAGGGACAAAAACCACCTAATGCTTTTCTAATAATTCTTTTCAACTCCAATTGAAAATAAAGCTCCAACTTCCTAGAATCTAGAAAAGCATTCTTCTCCAGCTCCCACTGGATGGACGCTCCAATGCCTGAGATTCTTCAGTAGTCAACTGAACAGATGCCCCAACACCCAATGAGCTACAACTCACCCTAGCACCACCCTACCACCCTATAGAAGAATAAAATAAGAATGGACTCTCGTACCAGGGAAAATGGTCCACTTTACAATGATATAGAATGATGTAGAAGAAGAAGATATACTAGACCATAGCCCCAACTTTGACACAACCACCTAATGATGATCCTAGACCTCCCAACACTGCCTCTTCAACCCTTGGCAGATAGATACTAGTACAATTTGTACAATAATGTATTTACAATGACTAAGTATAATGATACCTTTACAATGATTGTATGCAGTGCTTCCCACTTGAAGACTTCATATTGTGAACTTCTTGCTGCTGTTATGCACCTTCGTTGCTTCTCTTGTCATGCTACCCTACTGTTGCCACCTTTTTCTTTTTTACGTAGAAATTTTTTGGTCCTTTGCAATCCTTGACAACACATGATCTTTAGCTTTTTTCTTTGCCTTCTAGGAGCTCGATATTGAATACGGTGTATCTACGGTATTTCGGATCCTCAATATGCGATTTTCAGTCATGGTAATCCCTCTGAGTCTTCTTTCCAATTTCATGGAGTCGACCAATTTGGATTCTTCAAGAGAGTTATACCCAATTTCTCACCTTGCCCTAATTATGGACTATGGTAATTTCGTGAGATCTGACTTCTACGAGCGTGCCACGTGTCACCCCGTTCTTCATTTGTCTCTAAACTTGATAGAGTGAAAATTAAGAGCTACAGAAATATCCTGTCACTTTTTACGGCATTCCCATCTATACTCGGAGAGAGAGTTGTGACGAATTTACCAAGGTCACTTCTTTGAGATGAATTTTAGAGACACATAAAAAACCTTACTTCCATGAGAGCATATCTCCAAAAATATTGCGCAAATTGATCTGAAATTTTTACAGAATCTTTCTCAGGATTTTGGCTTCACCTCATAAAAATTTCAGCTTCTGAGCCTTCGTAGAAAAAAAATTAGAGCGAAAATTCCACGATGACCTGTTTCAGATGGCCGAATCCCTTGCCTAAGGAGGAAATGAAGATCACAATATATATGAATGCTTAAGTTGAGAGGGGCTTCAACAAGTGAACGTGGGAGGGATCTTAGGAGCTTAAAAAAATATTAATTATGACTTTTCAATGACCCATGCCCCAACCCCATGGGGTGTTAGCCCACTAACTGGGGTACAAACTTCAAACATGAATATCTCTCAAACTGTGAAGAATTACATGGCGTGCCATATATCAACAGAAACATCTCGACAAGTAGAAATCATCAAAAGAATTATTGACCTAGAATATATTAATTTGGTAGGTCAAACATCCCATTAAATATTGGGTTAGCCCCTGGTGCTGCTTGGGTTGACATCAATGACAACCGTTGATCAACATTGACTTTGCAGGCAAGGGCGTAGTATTAAGGTCCAAGGGCGTAGCGCCAACACCGGAAAAATAGGTCATCTTGCAGCTAAGTTTTGAAGGCCTTCCCGATGTTCAAATGAGCTCCATAATAGCTCATCGGAAAGCTTGCCAAGTATACTTTCCAAAACTACCTTCTTCTTTTTTTGGAATTCATTTAAATACTCAAAAACTAATTCTCTCAGGACTTCTCACGGTGCAACGCCAGCTCTAAAAATAGGGCAGAAAGGTTGTTTTTTGGGTGTTTTTGGCACTTTTGGAGGACTAAATCTACTCCAAATGATTTGAAATTTTTTTTGCATGATGCCCTTGGCTTAATGAATATGAAAATTTAAACCACTCCTCAAAAGAGTGCCCCAAAAAAGAGCACAGCACCAGTGGCGCTGTGCCTTTGGCCCTCTAAAACAGTCAAAATTCCAAAAACCTCAAAATTGTGCCAAAATCAGGATTTACCTTGCTAATTAGGTTTGGTATGTTTGTAGGGAATAGATCGACTAGGTTACCAAGTTTTTCTTTCCATTTTATCTATTTGGTTCCACCATATCCTTCATAGACCTCCTTATCATGTTTACTGATTTCTTCATGGCTCTTTGACCTACTACCATCTTCACTGCCCACATTATGTGCTTCACTATCATCATGGCTCTTTGATTTGTTGTTTTCTCCTTTTATTTTATGCATTTAAAAATGACCTGTCTTCTAACCTTTGTCTTAAGCCTCTAAGCCTGATTTTCCTTTACTGTTTTATTTATCCCTGATTGTGTTTGATCTAAGAATACTAATAAGATAATGACATTTTCTTCTGCATGTATTTAAACTCATCCTTTCATCCTTATCACCTTTACTGTGCCTATCTCTCTTCCATGGTGAAATTAGATTAGAAAAATCAGGTCCCAAGATGTGCCTTCTGCAACCATTCCGGGTTCTCTTCTTGACATCTTTAAACTCTGTTTGGAAACCCAAGGGTGCTAATGTGAAATTGAGATGGGAAGAGGGTAATGGAATGGAAGCCTATGCAAATGGAAGGAGTCTATGGATGAAGGTCATGGAGGTATGGACAAGCTTAGATGTAAGGCCACCTTTCAATAGTGTAATTTCCCTCTGTTTTGACTGATACTCTTTGAGGAAGAAAAAGTAAATGGGAAAAACAATTACTTCAAGACTGTAGCCCAGGGCTTCTTCTAAGGGTTCCATTACCATTCATTTAAATGATGACAAAATGCTTGAAGGATGGGTGGATAGCTTGTATTTACCCCTTAATCGGTTTGGAGGACCCTTAACAAGAAATTGGAAACCTTTGAGGTGATTTGAGCTATTAGAAGACTTAAAAGGCCTTCCTGGCCAAGAGTGCAACACCTAGACCAAGCGCACAGTGCCTAGGCCAGGTGCGCAGTGCTTAGGTCTCCTTATCGGGCCTATCGGGCAAGGGCACAACACCCTGCCAGGCATGTAGCACCTCCTTCTAAGCACGCGGTGCCTTACGAAAATACATGGGGGGAATTTCCGGGGGTGCAGCGCCACCTTCTAGGCATGCAGTGCCACCTTCCAGGTGCACAGCACCAAGCCAAGGGCGTAGCACTAGGAAAAGTTGCCCAAATTTTCCTTGAAAACTCATATTTTCTTGTCTCCTTGAAACTTCCAAGTCTCTACAAGTGAACCATGATTGATATGAAGTGTGAAATGAGTTCTATGGGCTTATGAATTGATCTTAACATTGACAAGCCTACTTTCTAATTTTTATAAGTCCTCCTTTTCACTAGTATTATTTATGCCTTTATGTTTGCAGGTGACTAAAAAATACTTGAGGTGGCTCTTTCTTTTGCTCGTTGAAGACTTGACATGTTTATCTAATGATTTTGTGATATTTGTACACAAGAGCAGCTTCAAAATCCTCTGTTGCTTTCATGATCAAATTAACTTAACTTTTCTTCTTGGCTGACAGTTCAGTAAACATCTTTGGGAGGATTTTCCTTAGCAGCAGCTTCAACACCTTCTTTGGCCATTTCTGATTTGCTGGTGCCTGAAAACAACAACTTGGCCTTCTCTTACTGATACTCTTCAAACTTTTTCTCTTTGATGCATGACATGTTTATTTTGACCATTTGGGATTCACACACTAAGTAACACCTTCAGAACCCCTTTTGTTCTCACCTTGAAACTCAACTTATCTCTTTTACTCATTTAGTCATGGCAAGCTCATTTTTTCCAATTCTGGGATCTGATCACAATGGCATATTTAGAATCTTCCTCTGTTTTCATTATGGAGTTCAACTCATCACTTCACCTTCTCTGTCCACCTTCCCAAAACCCTAGGTGTCTGGACTGCTTTAAGACAATTATCATTGTTGTCTTCTAAGTTCTCTATAGCCCTTTCAAGTTCATTTAATTTTGTCCAGCTTACCTCACCTTTCTACCATATTTCAACAATCATCTCTGAAAACTTTTCTTCATGTTTTGTTTTTGGTGTGCCTCCTTCGTGGTCATTTTTTCATTTGATCCCTACTTGGCACACTGCTACCCCAATCAAGCTCAAAAACCTTGATTCTCCTTAAGACCAAGTGCTTCCTGTCTTCCTTGTTGCAATATGTCTTCCTTTAGGAACATACCATTTACCTTATCAATTTCTTTTGCTAATTGACCTCTTGACACTCCTACAGAAGTGCCAAGTACATTTACCTTTTGTAGAACTTGAATTTGACAAGGTAGCCTTCTTTGGAGACTTTCAGATATTTTCTTGAATAGCCATGTCTCAACATTTCAAGACCTCTGAACCATATTCTAACAAAGAAAAATAGTTTCTAAAACAACAATGATTGGTTTTGGACCAAGCAAAACCCTAATTTGACCTAGTGGGGGGTTCTTTGACCTGACCTTGACTGAAAATTGGCTTTGGAGGCTTCAAGTGAAAACATAGTATTTGTCAAAGTGTTGTATTAAAGATTCAAAATCTAATGTACTTGCTTTATCTAAAGAGCCTACAGAGATAGTTTTGAGACTATCAATGCTTGAGGAACTTGGGGATCATGGGAATGAGTTGGCTATAGAAAACCCTAGATGGAAACTGGAGTCATGGACAAGGGAAAAACAGAGTAATGAGGGTATAGGTGGGAAAAAACGATGGAGATGTGTGGCACAAGCCCATAAGGAGACCTTTAGGAGTGGCAGGGTGACCATGGAATGACAAAATGGTAGAATAGTGAAAATGTTTCTATAAGGACAATGAAGGCAATGATATTTCTAAAACTCACAATATTCAAGAAATTTTGTCTTTAGAAATCTAGAACCAATATTTAGTCATCTACAGATAGTAAAAATTACTGATGACTAACACATTGCTGCTAATTGGCTCTGAATTTTTTGTACCCCTATTTGGGTATCCATGACTGGAAAAGCTTCCAACTTCATAGAAATTTCAAAAGCTTTATCTTGTGTTGTTATCTTTTGTTGTGTCACGGGTAGCCTGATATGTGGCAATAGCATCGCTATAAATGACTCCTTATGATGCTCGTGAGAAAATTGGAATTTCACTTGTCCTAGTAGAATCTTGAACCTTTGATATAATTCCCAAACAGATTTAGTTACCACTTGTTTGATCTCTTTTATCTCCATAATACACTGCGACTATGGTTTTAGCTTCTTAAATTTTGCATTCAGTGTTGTCTTTGTCTCATCCAACGTAGCAACCTAATACATCATGGAGTACTTCATATACCATGCTAGCACCATTTCCTGCAGTGTTGTGACAAGTTTTTCCTTCTTTATTTCATCATCTATAACTTGTCCTGCTTTCCATACTGCTTCAATGACAAACCAAAATTGTTCAAAATCCTCTTATCCCTATCCTCTAAAATTAGGCATTTTGACTTCATTAGCCATGTCTTGAGGTAGGTAGAGGAGGAGGTGGAGGTGGAGGTGGCTTGAAGGGGTCTAAACCTAGGTTTGGAGTAGTTGCGCTACCAACAAAACCCTCTATTAATGACCCTTTTGGCAACGATCTGCTATGCAGACCATGGTATCACCCAATGCAATATTGGGGGATGCTAAAACTAGGTTTATGCATCCATAGGGATATTAGGACATGGATTTACTATTATTCTTATTCCTTATGTTTTCTTGAACTACGTAGATGAAATTATATACTTTTTACATCAATTACTACTACTACGCATTGCACCTTTATCAACCTTAAGCACTAATCAACACATATAAACAACATCAAATAATTCTCTATGCATACTCAATCATACAAGACTTCGTGATACATAAAATAACTTCAAAGAGAAATAATAAACAATTTTCACAAATAACAAAGAGATACTTTAGAATATTACTTCCCTTTATTGATATTTTGTCTCTCCAGTACAATCCTTCTTTGACCCGTGCACTCAGCTACAAGTGGTCTGCGCACACAGCTATAGACCAAGGCCTTCAAGCACACAACTATGAATGGAGCCTTCTCCGAAGACCCAAAATAGACTAAAAACATAGATAATTCAATGATGGATCTATCTTTGTCTCACCTATCTTATCACTTGACTCACTAAGTTTTGTCCTTATATAGCTTTCTTTCTTGCAATACCATGGTCTGCAAATATTAAAAAATGACCCAATCTCTTTATAAAAAGAGGGGCTTTGACCCGCCCCAAAGCCCCTAAAACTCATAAGTTCCATTTGATTGATTTATTTCCACTAGATCACGCACTCCACTTCCTCAAAATTTGGATTCTTTAACTCAAAACACGACCAAGTTGGGCCCTTCCCAACAAGGAGGAAATCCTCTTGAAAATCCCACTTCAGACAAGGAGCTTTTCATTTGGGAAAACAAGAGCAAGGCCTATGACTTGATTGCGGCATTAGTAAATGAATATGTGAGTCATCATAGTTCACCATTTTCAAATTATTTTGAAGCCTTAAATACATTTAAGGAATTATATGACTCACACTCAATTGATGATCAAGTTGTTCAATCCTGAGTATGACCCTCTTGCCTTAGCATAATAAATAAGATCTATTAGTTTAAATTATTAATGCAAGTATATGAAAAGAACTCACTTTATCTGCACATGACAAACAGCCCTAACAACAAAGATGGTTTCTTAACTTCTTTAGATCTGCAAGTGATAGTTAAAAAAATTGCTGCCAAAAATCCAATCTATGTGGTAAAAGTAGTTAAACAGTGAAAAGAAATAATAAATGCTCCATACATCCAACGAGCAAGACAAGATATAAAGAATTTATATTTATTATAACACCTGGAAAGGGAATAAAGAATGATGTTACCATTCCCCCTTAATGGGATAGGTTCTTGGTTATCCTCAACGCTTCAGATCCAGAAGTTTCTCTCTCTCGATGGTGTAGAAAACCCAAAATATGTTGAACTCTATGGGAGCTCAAGAAGAAAATAAAGTAGTATCAGTAGTTATAATGATCCAAACGCGACAATGAAAGTGATCAAAGTGAATAATGAATCGAAAACCCTCCTATTTATAACAAACTATTGATTTGTCCTTGATAATGACGAATAGTAAAAAATTATTAACCAAGATCTAGATCTAACCTCTTGGAATATTTTATTATATTTTGTTGGAGGGAAAAGGTATTTAAATTGGATAAATACCTTTATTTAGAGATAATAAATAAATAAATGATTTATTTATCATTTCAAGAATGTGGTTAAGTGTTAGGTCCCTATATTACTAGTATAGTCCCTTATTGTTGTTAGTGTAACCCCCTTATTGTTATTATTGTACCCTTGTAACCCCCATATTGTTATTATTGTGCCCTTAAATTATTATTGTTAGGTCGGCTAGGATTACATTGTGGCCCCACTAGGATTACAATATGGCCCTATGGACTCCTATATATAGAAAGGATTTTTGTGTGACTGTATCATCCCCCTATTGTTCATTCACAATGTATTGGAGGGTTTCCCTGGAAGTAGCTTATTTCTAAGGCATTGATATCTCTTTTCTTCTATTTTTGGAGCTGGTTACACAACATTTGCTATCCGAGCTTTGGATTCTAGGGTTTCACTACTCTAAACAGGTCATCGTGGCATTTTCACTATAAATTTTTTTCTACGAAGGTTCAGAATCTGAAATTTTTAGGGTGTAAAGCTGAAATCCTGAGAAAACGCGTCAAAACATTTCAGAGCTTGGTTCAGAATATTTTTGGAGATATAATCTGTGGAAGGTAGTGCTTTTTCAGGCTCCCGAATTTCATCTCAAATAGGTGATCGTGGGAAAATATTCATAACTCTCTCTCTCAGTATGGATTTAGTCTTCATCACGACTGGTCACAAGTAGACGGACTTTAGTCTCTTGGCTATCAGTGCAGAGCCGAAGGACGAGCAATGACACGTGGCAAGTCATACAAGTTCGCTCTACTTAGCTTAATTATAATTGAATTAATTTGTGAGAGATTGGACACAACTTTGTCTTGGAGAATCCAAATCAGCTCAGACCTATGGAATTCGAAATATAATTCAGAGGTCTAAATCAGTACCAAAATTCAAATATTGAAGTGCTGCAATTACAGAGATAATCCAATTTCAATATCAAGCTTCTCAAAAGCAAGAAAAAGGTGTGTATTTTTTTTTGCGAATTGCATAAGTCTTGTTTGAAGAATAAATTTGAATTGATTCCAAGGGCATATTGTAGAATAGATATCAGTATTGGGTTCTAAAATATGCCCCGTAAAAATAATTCAACACCCATTAAGCCTTCAAAAGGCTCTACTATGACTCATGAAGATGAAGAATTGCAACATGATTTATCAAAATTACAAGAGCAAGTGCAACAAATTTCACTCTCGCAAAGAGCAACAAAAAATGAAATTGAAGTTTTGAAGAAAGGCGTGGAAGCTAAGATGGATGGCATGGAAGCTAAGATGGATGACATGAAAGACAACATGGAAAACATGAAGAATGATCTAAAAGCATACATAGAAGGTTTGAAAAAGTTGATACAAGAAATGTTTCCTAATGGTGAAAAGATAGTAGAAGAACCTCATGATGAGAACAAAATAAATGTTAATCGTGATTTCATAAACTCTAATGTTGGCGGGAAGAACCACCATATTCCAAAAATGGATATGAGGAAGTTTGATGGAAATGATCCTGTAACATGGATACTACGGATGGAGCAATATTTTGATCTCCATAATGTGCAAAACACACAAAAGGTACGCATTGCAACTTTACATTTAGAACAAAATACATTTGTATGGTATCGATGGCTTTGCTCCCGTAAAAAAATTGTCCCTTGGTCAATTTTTACGGAGGAAATGATAGCACATTATGAGGATACAAAGAGCAACACCTTCTTTAGCCAATTGATAAATCTCAAACAAAAGGGTTTAGTGGGGGAGCACATTGAAGACTTCCAAAAATTGAATATAAGGGTAACTGATATTCTAGAGGAACACAGGATTGATCTCTTCATAGGCACTTTAAAGGATAACATCCAACATGAAGTTCGCGTTTTGGAACCTGATTCATTGGAGAAGGCATTCGGGTTGGCAAGAAAAGTTGAATGTAAAATTATGGCGACAAGGAAGCCTACCACTCAATTCTATAAAGAAGGAAGTGTTGCTACGCCTAGATTTCCACAACCTACAAGGTTGACACCACAACAATTGGAAGAAAAAAGAGCAAAAGGGCTTTGCTACGGTTGTGATAGCAAATACACTAAAGGTCATAAGTGTGCTGAGAAGAAATTATTTTACATAGATTGTGAAGAGGAAGAAGAAAATGAACAAGAAGAGGATATACACCAGGAACCAGCCCTAGAAGAGGAAGAAATGAATTCGACCATATCATGTAATGCACTGGCAGGAATTACCACTCCTCAAACTCTCAAGATAGAAGGACATATCAAGAAGAAAAAGGTAATAGTGTTGATTGATTCAGGTAGCACCCATAATTTTATTCATTGTAAGGTAGCCAAGGAGTTAAATTGTTTTCTATACCTAGCACTAGAATGTCAAGTGATGGTTGCAAATGGAGGAACTATAAATTGCTCTAGAAAATGCCATAATATCAAGCTAACCATGGGGGAATATGTGTTGACTAGTCCAATGCTTTCCATTCCTATGGGAGGTGCTGATGTTGTACTAGGAGTACGATGGTTACAATCTTTGGGGACGGTAGCTTTTAATTTTCAAGAACTTTTCTTGAAATTCTTTTCAGAAGGAAAGGAAGTCGAATTACGGGGTATTGAAGGGAAGCCAGGAAGGATAATAAGCTCTAATGGCATGACAAAGCTTCTAAAGAAAGAAAAACAAGGCGTAATTGCACAATTATGCTCACTAGAAGTTCCAACATCAAAATCATCTATTTCTGCAGATCTCCAACAAGTCTTGGACAATCATTCCAAGGTGTTTGAAACTCCCAAAGGACTCCTACCTATTCGTGATCATGATCATGCTATTCATTTGATTCCAGGAAGTGTTCCTCCAAACATCAGGCCTTATAGATATCCTTACTTCCAAAAGAGAGAAATTGAACGTATGATTGCAGAAATGTTAGAGGCGGTTATAATTCAACCTAGTCAAAGTTCTTTCTCTGCTCCTGTAGTATTGGTACACAAGAAGGATGGATCATGGCGAATGTGTCCGGATTATAGGGAGCTCAATAAGCTCACCATTAAAGATAAATTTCCCATTCCGGTGATTGATGAATTATTGGATGAATTACATGGAGCAATTTATTTTACCAAGTTGGATCTTCGTTCAGGATATCATCAAATTAGAATGAAGACTGAAGATATTCCAAAAACGGCATTTCAAACTCATGAGGGTCATTATGAATTTTTGGTCATGCCTTTTGGCCTTACCAATGCACCTTCTACATTTCAAGGGTTGATGAATTCCATTTTCAAACCCTTCCTTAGAAAATTTGTGCTAGTATTTTTTGATGATATACTAATCTACGGCAGGTCTTGGAAGGATCATGTTGAACATGTTGACAGGGTGCTCAAACTATTGCAGGAGAAACAATTATATGCAAAAAAATCCAAATGTTTCTTTGGAGTACAAGAAGTGGAATATCTGGGTCATATTGTATCTCACGAGGGTGTTAAAGTAGACCCTAACAAAATTAAAGCCATTAAGGAATGGAAAGTCCCCACAACCATAAAGAAGTTGCGAGGATTTCTTGGGTTAACGGGGTATTATCGCAAGTTTGTTAAGAATTATGGGAGAATAGCAGCACCTCTAACAACATTATTGAAGAAAGATGCATTTTCATGGACTCCTGAAGCAACTAAGGCCTTTCAACATCTTAAAGAGGCAATGTGCCTAGCATTGGTCTTAGCTACGCCAGACTTCACAAAAACCTTTATTGTGGAATGTGATGCCTCAGGAAATGGAATTGGTGCAGTTTTAATGCAGGAAGGAAGACCCATTGCTTTTGAAAGTCGTCCGATCAAAGGAAAGTATTTACAGAAACCTATTTATGAGAAGGAAATGTTAGCAATACTACATGCACTAAAGAAATGGAGAACTTACCTAATGGGAAGACACTTCAAGGTAAAAACTAGTCATGATAGTCTTAAACACTTTTTGGAACAAAGACTATCTTCAGAAGAGCAGAAAAAATGGGTCACAAAGATGTTGGGTTATGACTTTGAAATAATCTACAAAAAAGGAAAGCTTAATGTTGTTGCAGATGCACTCTCGAGAAAGAATGAAGAGGTGGAAGCATTGCTTTGTGCCATTTCTATTATCCAACCAGATTGGATAACCGAAGCAAGGGATGAATGGAAGAAGGACGAAGAAGTGTGGACACTCATTCAAAAGTTGCAGCAAGATCCTAGTACATCTGATACATTTAGTTGGAAAAATGATTCCTTATGGTACAAAGATCTCTTATATCTTTGCAAAAATTCCCAACTAAAACAAAAGATTCTTTTGGAATTGCACACTTCTCCTTTAGGAGGACACTCAGGATTTTTAAAAACTTACCACAGGGTGAAGAAAGAATTTTTTTGGGATGGCCTTAAATCTGATATTCAAAAGTTTGTGGCGGAATGTTTGGTTTGCCAGCAGAATAAAGTGGAAACAATTAAGACCTGGGGACTTCTACAACCTTTATCCATTCCAAGTCAACGTTGGGAGGAGATTTCAATGGATTTTATCACAGGTTTACCTAAGTCCGAAGGAAAGAGTGTCATCATGGTGGTAGTTGATAGACTTACCAAGTATGCACACTCTTGTGCATTATCTCATCCATTTAAAGCAAGTACAGTTGCTACTACATTTATGGATAGAATTCAAAAGCTACATGGAAGCCCAAGGGTTATTGTGAGCAACAGAGGTCCCATTTTTCCTGGAAATTTTTGGACGGAGTTATTTTCTTGTTTGGGTACTCAATTAGCTCATAGCTCATCTTATCATCCTCAATCTGATGGTCAAACTGAGATAGTAAATAAATGTTTTGAAGGATATCTTCGTTGTTTTGTATCTGATAAACAAACACAATGGGTCAAGTGGTTACCTCTCGCTGAATGGTGGTATAACACTTCCTTCCATACTGCAGCAAAAATGACCCCATTTATGGCACTTTATGGATATCATCCACCATCCATCACATCATATTTAAGGGAAAATTCGAAGGTTCAAGCGGTGGAAGATCACATCGAGCATCAGCAAGAAGTTCTCCAACTCTTAAAGGATAACCTGGAATTTGGCACAAAACCGAATGAAACAACAGGCAGATCAACATCGCAGCGAGAGAAGTTTTGATGTAGGAGATTGGGTATTTTTACGGCTACAACCATACAAACAAATGTACCTCAAGCAAGCTAAGAAGGATAATAAATTATCGCCAAAGTACTATGGTCCTTACAAGGTGTTGCAAAAGATTGGTACTATGGCATACAAATTGGAGGTTCTTGCTTCTTCTCGAGTGCATCCAGTTTTCGATGTTTCATGCTTAAAGAAGGTTATAGGTGAAAATATTCCAGTTCAAATAATATTTCCAGAACTTGATGAGGAAGGAAAAATCATATTGGAACTTGAAGCGGTCACGGAAACAAGAACTTGACAGCTACGGAATCGATCAATTTCAGAGTATCTCATCAAGTGGAAGAACTTACCCACTGAAGATTCTACATGGGAGGATGAGAATTTTATACAGAAGCACCCAGAGCTACTCAAGCGTTGAGGACAACACTTTTTTGAAGGAGAGGGGCATGTTAGGTCCATATATTACTAGTATAGTCCCTTATTGTTGTTAGTGTAACCCCCTTATTTTTATTATTGTACCCCTGTAACCCCCATATTGTTATTATTGTGCCCTTAAATTATTATTGTTAGGTCGGCTAGGATTACATTGTGGCCCCACTAGGATTACATTATGGCCCCATGGACTCCTATATATAGAAAGGAGGTTTTGTAAATTGTATCATCCAAGAATTGTTAATTCATGTAATGTATTGGAGGTTGCCCCCTCGAAGTGGCTTATTTCTAAGGCGTTGATATCTCTTTTCTTCTATTTTTGGAGCTGGTTACACAACATTAAGAAATAATTAGAGTATAATGATTTGTTTAATTATTTCTAGGTGATTTAGTCAAATTTAACAAGGAATAATAACTAAATAATGATTTAATTAATTATTCCTAGAGAAAAATAAGATAAATAATAATTTATCTAATTATTTCTCATAATTGGGTTAAATATGACCAAGAATATTATTTAAACAATGATTTAATTAATTATTCCTAGAGGAAAATCAAATAAATAAGGATTTATTTAATTATTCATCACAAGGTTTCTTGCATTAACCAAAATTAACTTAATAAAGTATGGTTTATTAAATTTTTCCTTATAGTGAAAGCAATTTTACTATGGTAAAATTGGTCTTACATGGTGTCTTTCAATCCATCTTATTGTAAATGGCTAGATGACCAAAAATTGGTGTAACAGATTTCCCCCCAATGTGCAAGCTTTAGGATTTAATCGTATGATCGAAGTGTGTTGTAATAACACAATCACTAGACACCTATGGAGAATCAACGTAAGTAAGGAATACTCAAACTCCGCCTCAACATCCACCTCCCCCTCGGGGTCAAGTGTATGCGCAGTTAAGTGCGACTAATCCTCCTAATTTGAAGAAAAAGAATAAGGGGAAAGGCAACTCGAACCAACTAGCATAGGGTAACCAACTAGAGTAGGGTAATCAAGGGCGCCAAGGTAATCAACTGAATGCAACCCAAGGGAGCCAACTTAACACTACAAACCAGCGACAGGCGATCAACCCAAGTAGAACATGCCTCTTCATATGAACAATCCTTGTTCTTATTGTGGTTTCCATGGCCACTATACTCATGATTTTCTCCTTTTATCCCAGACGAGCCAGTTGTGGGAAGCACAAGAAACATCTAGAGGACAGCAAGCCACCGCTTCAGTTTGTCCAAATACTATGCCATCTCAATGAGCTGTGTTTACTAATCCTTTCCCTCAACAAGGATATGTTGCTGCTCAACCCAATCGAGGTCAAGGTGAACCTCAACCTTCACAGTTTGGTATCCTTGAGTACCAAATCCTCATGATGAATTCTGAAGAGGTCAACACCACTGATGTCAACCTTCAGAACCAGTTGCGCCAATATGACAAGAAACCTACTACGTTTGCAATTGAGTCCCAAAAAAAAGTATCCATAGATTCCATTTCAACACCCAATTCTCCCTTACACATCCCTTAGCCTCGGGCAGAGGTCATTCACAAGATCCCCAAAGGGCCATTATGCATAAATTTTTCTTCCGCCAAAGCTGCCCACACCTACAATATAGTACATGACTTGACACAATCTCCTGCTGCCATGTTAATGTTGGAAGTCCTCCAGTCATGCCCATCTCAATGAAAATCTATACCATATTCTTTGGGCACTATATATCCTTCAGATGATCATTTGATCATCTTTGATGTTGACAAATCAAAACATCCCCACTTACCTTCATCCGTCGCCTTCCAAATACCAGTCAAGATTTGTAATGCCAATGTTTCACGATGTATCATTGACGAGGGTGCATCCACCTATGTGATGTCTTCCTCTGTTTGGAATAAACTCGGATAACCCGACTTAGATCCATCCACCATCACTTTGTGTGATTGGGACGATCGCCCTTCTTAGCCCCTTGGCATGTTCAACAATTGTCCTTTCACTCTTGCGATAAAGACTGTTTGTGTTGAAATTGAAGTCATTGATTCCCCCCTAGATTACAATATCCTCTTGGGTCATATCTATACCTATGCGATGTCAGCTATGGCATCTGCAGTTCACCATAAGTTGTGATTTCCTCACAATGGAAATATCGTCACCATCATTCAGCTGAAATATTACAAACCAAAGTATCATACTTCCCCCGAGTCTATCATATCTTTGGTGGCTGATAAACAATCAATCGCACCTCTCACCACTATTTCACCAGGAGTCTATAAATATTCCACCTTACTTGGTTCATTCACTGGTAACCCCCCTCTTATCACTGGCCCCAGCTTGTTGAATGTGTGCATGATGAAAACGTCTCGGGCTAGCCACAAGCAGTCTTGGTCAACCAACCAATAGCCAATGTCTCTGCAACTTGCTAGTGTTCACTCGACCTAGCCTTCAAGACCTTCTCCTCGAGGACCTTCTTGCTCTTTTGGTGTCTCTTCCACCCCTTTTCAACTAGGAATGGTCCCCCTAGCCTTAACCATTTGGGAGTCATTCCGCCAGGCCATTACCCTCCTGGTCAGATACTGTTTTTAGCTCCCCCCTCTGGAGCCTTTCGATGTCTATTATGGCTAGATTGAGCCTTCCCAACTTGACTCTGGGGATACCAGTCTGTTCCATTGATCCCCTAACAAACAATCTGCTTGGTCAGCTCAAACATTATACCACTTTGACCCTAGTCCAAACAGTTGTTATCACCCCTCCCTTTGATTCAGTTCCTCAACCACCTTAACAGGAATCTAATCATGTTGTGAAAGCATCTGGTGAAGGGGGAAAAGCCAAAAAGAATGAACCTAAGAACAAGGCACCCAAAACAACTCCTGATTCTCCTAAGCCTCCAAAGTCGTCACCTCTGTGTACTTTGTGTGATTTTGTTGGGCATGCCACCCATAATTGTTCTAATCTTGTTCGTCTCAAACCTATGGTCAACGAGACGTTGCCTAAATCCAACATCCTAGAGGTCCATGTTACCTTACTTAATTCAAATAATAAACTCAAATCATTGCGCACAAACCACCCTTGTGCTTTGTGTGATATTTTTGGCAAATATTCTCATCTTTTTCCCCATCTCAACAAATTTCATGATACCCTTGAGGTAGTTAGAGAAATAGAGGCCGCTCGAAGTGGATTATGTACCCCTCTGCTTGTGAGTTCTGCTTCATCATAACTGAAGGATAATTCTGCACCCATTAGGATACCTCCCCCCGATGTCGAGATGATGAAATATTCAGTTACTATTCTCTATCTGTCATTATCCATGAGATCCATAGTGGAAGACCCTCAAGGGTATCCCCTTCTATTTCGATCGAACCTTCTTCGAAAAACACCTTGATCAACATCGGTAGATGTTTAACTTACTAACTCTTCATCTACCCTCTGCAGCGATGCATATGTGAACCATATTCCTCAAGATGATGGGCCATGTAGTTCTACCACATCATGTGGTCTCCCTTCCTCTAGTCTTCCCATCTTCCATTCAGATGAAGACATCATGGAAGCCATGACCATCATTCATTTTCCCTGGGATAATATGCATCATCATGCATATTTCATTCCATAGCAGACCCATGACCAACATGTTGTGGATTCCAAAGACTTCATCCATTGTGAGGTCGATTGGCTATATAACCCCTTACTTCGAACCCATGCATTCGAACCACATACACTTTGTGGCAATTACATTAACACCCAATGTTTTGGTAAGGGGTCACCCATAATTGAAAGTCCAAGAGAAGAAATTCTCCACAACCCTCCTAGTGCATCTGGTAGTGTCGACTCTAGTACCATTATTATTCCCCATTTAGAATAACCTCTAGAGTCTCATATCACTTCAGATCACCTTAGGGATGATCCACTTAATCATTCCTTCATATTACATCAACAACCCGGTCCCTTAGACATTGTTGTTGACCAACCTCATAATTTTATAGGTGAGCACCAATTCATTATATCTAAAGCCACTCTTTGGGATAGTGACACCATGTATGTGAACCCATAAATTTAATCCTTTTTCTTCATATTTGCAGTGCCAAATGAGATTGGTAATCTACTATTTCCTTTCTCTAACTGTATCTATCCATTCCTCCCATAGAGGATAACCATAACATAATCAAAAGGAAAACTATACCATCAAAATGTGTTTAGAGTCCACTATTCTAAATACATTCGCCATTTCCATAACATTCTTTGGGGCACCTATGCCCCTATATATTCTAACCATCCTCTTGAGGATTTAGTGCCTATGAGACTAAATGCTTGAATCCATTATTTTAGCACTTAGAAAACCATGGCACTCCACACACTCCTCTAGTTATGGGCATCATTCCCACCTTTGCATACAAGATCACTCCTATCCATCACATATGCTTGGGGCATGATGAGGCCCCTAACCATTTTCTCACTTGATTTTCATAAGTCTCGACCTATATCCCACGGATCTAGGTGTGGTCAATTATCCTCCCATTCATTGGATATTTTATCCTATCGACCTCTTGAGCGAGCCACATATCGTAGATGCTTGAAACCATATCTTCAAATATTCTACTTTATGTCTTACCACACTTACCATTTGGTGCCCATATTTGACTTGGTGGGCGGGGATGATTCTATAACTTCCATAGTATTTCATTGTTGTATTCCTTACTTACATTGATTCTTTATAGGCGTCACAACATGATTAGATTCCTGTTGAGGTGGTTGAGGAACTGAATCAAAGGAAGGGGTGATAACAACTGTTTGGACTAGGGTCAAAGTAGTATAATGTTTGAGCTGACCAAGCGGATTTTTTGTTAGGGGATCAATGTAACAGACTGGTATCCCCAGAGTCAAATTGGGAAGGCTCAATGTAGCCATAATAGGCATCGAAAATACTCCAGAGGGGGGAGCTAAAAATGGTATCTGACCAGGAGGGTAATGGCCTGGTCGAATGACTCCCAAATGGTTAAGGCTAGGGGGACCATTCCTGATTGAAAAGGGATGGAAGAGACACCAAAAGAGCAAGAAGGTCCTAGAGGAGAAGGTCTTGAAGGCTAGGTCGAGTGAACACTAGCAAGTTGCAAAGGAATTGGATATTGGTTGGTTGACCAAGACTGCTTGTGGCTAGCCCGAGACATTTTCATCATGCACACATTCAACAAGCTGGGGTCAGTGATAAGAGGGGGGTGACCAGTGAATGAACCAAGTAAGGTGGAATATTTATAGACTCATAGTGAAATAGTGTTGAGAGGTGCGATTGATTGTTTATCAGCCACCGAAGATATGATATACTTGGGGGAAGTATTATACTTTGCTTTGTAATATTTCAGCTGATTGATGGTGACGATATTTCCATTGTGGGGAAATCACATCTTATGGTGAACTGTAGATGCGATAGCTGACATCGCAAAGGTATAGCTATGACCCAAGAGGATATTGTAATCTAAGGGGGGATCAATGACTTCAATTTCAACACAAACGATCTTTATCGCAAGAGTGAAAGGACAATTGTTGAACATGCCAAGGGGCTAAGAAGGGCGATTGTCTAAATCACACAAAGTGATGGTGGATGGATCTAAGTCGGGTTATCCGATTTTATTCCAAATAGAGGAATACATCACATAGTTGGATGCACCCTCGTCAATGATACATCGTGAAACATTGGCATTACGATTCTTGACTGGTATTTGGAAGGCGACGGATGAAGGTAAGTGGCGATGTTCTGATTTGTCAACATCAAAGATGATCAAATGATAATTTGAAGGATATATAGCACCCAAATCATATGGTATATATTTTCATTGAGATGGGCATGACTAGAGGACTTCCAACATTGACATGGCAGCAGGAAATTGTGTCAAGTCATGTACTATATTGTAGGTGTGGGCAACTTTGGCGGAAGAAAAAATTCGGTAAAATGGCCCTTTGGGGATCTTGTGAATGACCTCTACTCGAGGCTAAGGGATGTGTAAGGGAGAATTGGGTGTCGAAATGGACTCTGTGGATACTTTGGTTTGGGACTCAATTACATACATAGTAGTTTTCTTGTCATATTGGCGCAACTTGGTCTGAAGGTTGACATCAGTGGTGTTGACCTCTTCAGAATTCATCATGAAGATCTAGTACTCAGGGATACCAGACTGTGAAGGTTGAGGTTTATATTGACCTTGATGGAGTTGGGCAGTAACATATCCTTGCTGAGGGAAAGGATTAGTGAACATAGCTCATTGAGATGGCATAGTATTTGGACAAACTGAAGCGGTGGCTTGCTGTCCTCTCGATGTTTCTTGTGCTTCCCATAACTGTTGTGTCTGGGATAAAAGGGGAAAATCATGATTATAGTGGCCATGGACACCACAATAAGAACAAGGCTTGTTCATACAAAGGGGCATGTTCTGCTTGGGTTGATCACCCTGTCGCTAGTTTGTAGTGTTAGGTTGGCTCCCTTGGGGTTCATTCAGTTGATTACCTTGGCGCCCTTGATTACCCTACTCTAGTTGGTAACCCTATGATAGTTGGTTCTATTTTCCTTTCCCCTTATTCTTTTTCTTCAAATTAGGGGGATTATTCACACTTAACTGTGCATACACCTGACCTTGAGGGGGAGGTGAATGTTGAGGCGGAGTTTGAGAAGGCACGGGAGGCTAGGGTGATGATGCCAAAGGGGATAGAGCACTGGGTTGTGGATAAGGATAAAAAGGAGGTTGAGAAACACTGGGGAAAACAAGTTGACAAATAGTTGGCTCTGATATCAGTTGATGCAGTTGGGAAAATGCGTAAGGCATGCTTTGACCCGGATACATGCTTTCGGGAGGGGGATAAGTGTTGGAGGAGTCGGTCCCTCCCTAAGGAAAACCATAATCCATGAAAGGATGAGTATACGGATGTGAAAGAGATCCAACGATATCATCAGTGGCGTGAGATGGCCTCGGTGTGTTGGCACCACCATGTCTAGGAAGATCTGGTAAAACGATATACACATAACTAGACTGGGCATAGATCAAGTCATATTTCAATGTGACCTGGAGAGCTTCTTCCTTTGTCTGAGGAAAGTGAGACGCAACATATTTACCAATGGAAGCGAAAATCGTTCTGAGAAATCAATCCATATAAACATGGTCGTCGAATGTAGGAGCTCGACACAAGCTCCTCCTTCTACGCCATTCTTAGACATGGCTAGAAAGGCGAGTGGTAGAATTTTGATGGAATGCGGTCAACAACTCGGTACCAGTATCATAGCGAAGAGGTAACTGGAAGTAGGACATAAACGCTTTAGCAAGAATCACAAAAGTGGAATGAGATGCAGTGGCCTCGTCAACATACCACTTTGCAGCTTTTCCAGTGAGCGTACGTTGGAATGACCGAAGGTGGATGGATTCATCGGTGATACAATTAGATGAACACCACATTTGAAAGGAGCAGACGTGATTGGTATGGTCATCTCCAGCATTTCCTTCAAAGTTAGGAATGTCGGAAGGAAGCTTAGTTGGCATAGCAGGGCAACCTGGATTGTGGAGTATAGGGTTGTTGATTAACTGGATGAAATTGGGAAGGATTAATCCTACCATAAAATGTAGCAAAGGAGTAGTCAGCATGGTTCCAGTAGTGGCTCCAGCATTAGGGTCGGAGCCAGCACCAGCTTGAGGAGCAACACCTACATTAGCGCTTGACATGATGATTTTATGAGGTGGAGGGGAACCTAGTTCGGAATCAGAGGAAGAACCCGATGAGCCAGAATCAGAGTCAATATGGGGACTCGGCGAAGAACTAACTCAGATCATATGTGGTGGAGTAATTCTTCCTAATGGAAAATGAGGGTGAAGGTCTTGGAGTCTCTGAGATAAACACCTTTGGGGCACAATGATGGCACGAAAAGGTTTAAGAGTGATAAACAAAGGCTCAATGAGGCAGATAAATTAATTAGGGTGTTTATGTCTTGGCTTGGCAGTGTAAACCAAGGGCTCTTTAAGAAAAAAGAAAAAATGTTGAATTACTATAAATAAAATTGAAACGACAGTAAAATAAACAGCTACAGATGCATAAATTCAACCCAAAATAAGGCTTCACAAACAACTATTCTAAAATACAGGAGAAATTGAATCAAAACACACAAGACAACCAAAATATCTAAGGTATAAGGGACATGGATATAATGACTCAAATCTACTAGAAAATGTGCAGAAAAGAGAAAGAAACTGGAGGGGAAAACTGCTGCAAAATGGGAGGTGAATGGTTAAACCCCTAGGGGAAACAAGGGAACCCTAAGGGAGAGACTAAAAAAAACTCAAGAGAGGGTTTTGGATGGAATAATAACCGATCAAAAAGGACCTAAAAGAAGGATAGATAAGACCCTAAACAATGGTCGAAAATGCTGCAAAATATTAGACTACGTACTCAGCTAAACCCTCCTAAAAAGGTCGAAGTGTAATGAAACCCTAAGGGGCTTGGTTCTACTTCAAGGAGACAAACTGAGCATATCCAGACCTAAAACAAGCTAAGACAGAGGTCAAACAATCCATAATAGTGCTTGTGGAAAACCCTGACTGTCACAGAAAAAACTCAGTAAAAAGTTGCAGCTCACAGGTACTAACCTGTAAACTATGGAAATCGCAATTTCTGGGCTAACAGGTGTGAGTTCAGGCATAAATTGTAGGTTCTGGGAAAAAAAGTGCGAGTTCCAGATCCAGGATCTTCGGGCGGAAGGTTGTGCAAAAATTTTTCATCTCTCGTGCGATTGATACCTGTCACTTGCAGAAAACACCCAAAAACAAGCAGAAGTTAGAATTTTTACTATTTTAGGGCATAAAATTTAAAAAAAAAACAGCAAGAGACTGAAAAAAGGTGAAGAAAAACCCTAGTTACTGAAGCAGTTAGTCACATAGGGATCTGAATAAATAATGGTGGAGTCGCCAATTGTTAACGACAATGTTGTAATTAAAAACGCAGTGGAGGCGCCAATTGTTAACATAAATTATTAACGCAAGTGTACAAAAATATCTCACTTTAGCTGCGTTACAAAAAACCCTAACAACAAATATGGTTGTTTAAATTCTTTAGATCTTCAAGTGATAGTTAAAACAAATTCCACCAGAAACTCAATCTATGCAGTAAATGTAGTTAAACAATGAAAAGAAAGAAGAAATGCTCCATACATCCAACGTGCAAGACAAGATACAAAGATTTATATGTATTATAACACCTAGGAAGGGAAAAAATAATGATGTTACCAGTCCCCCTCAATGGGAAGCATTCTTGGTTTTCTTCAATGCTTCAGATCCAAAAGTTTCTCTCTCTCGATGGTGTAGAAAACCCAAAATATGTTGAACTCTATGGGAACTCAAGAAGCAAAGAAAGTAGTAGAAACAATGAGAATGAACAAAGCGCGAAAATGAGAGTGATCAAAGTGAAGAATGAATGGAAAACCCTCCAATTTATAACAAAATATTGAGTTATCCTCGATAATGGTGAATAATAAAATATTATTAACCAAGATCTAGATCTAATCGCTTGGAATAATTTATTATATTTTGTTGGAGGGAAAAGGTATTTAAATTGGTTAAATACCTTTATTTAGAAATAATAAACAAAAAAATGATTTATTTATCATTTCAATAATGTGGTTAAGTAATAATTAACAAATAATGATTTGTTTAATTATTTCTAGGTGATTTAGTCAAATTTAACAAGGAATAATAACTAAATAATGATTTAATTAATTGTTCCTAAAGAAAAATAAGAAAAATAATGATTTATCTAATTATTTCTCATAATTGGGTTAAATACGACCAGGAATATTATTTAAACAGTGGTTTAATTAATTATTCCTAGAGAAAAATCAAATAAACAAGGATTTATTTAATTATTCCTCATGGGGTTTCTTGGTTTAACTATAAAAAACTTAATAAAGTATTGTTTATTAAATTATTCCTTATAGTGAAAGAAATTTTACTATGGTAAAATTTGTCTTACATGGTGTACTTCGATCCATATAATTGTAAATGGTTAGATGACCAAAAATTGGTGTAACAAGATCTATTATGCATGACATAAAATCCATTATTGTTGATATAAATTCTCCTCTCACAGCTTATCTCAAGGCACTATGTCCCACTTATTCAACATTATCTTGATTCATTGCAAGAAATTGACAAACTTAAGGATATTTCCTTTGACTCCCTTGAGAAGAAGTTTCTTTAAAGAGAGAAGGCTTTTGGGAATAAGACAACTCCTCAATATTCTGAAGAAGTTGTCTTCCTTGCACAGAAAGATAAGAATCATGCACATGATTCTTCTAGAGGAAGAGGTGGCTGAAGAGGACAAGGAAGGAGGAATTCTGAAGGAAAGAGGGGAAGAAAATTCCAAGGAGAAAGGTATAATATTCATTGCATATGTTGTAGCAAAAATGGAAATGATGCTTCCACATGTAATTTGGCTTGGGATAGAATCAAGCAGGAAAGAAATGAAGAAAAAGTTAAAACACCTGGTAAAGGGAAATGAAAAGCACATGATTTCTCTCATTATGTTGCATCACATTGCAACATTAGAGTAATTGAAGACTTATTCAATGCTTCACTTGATTCATGGAAATATGTTTGGTTGATTGATTAAGGAGAAACCTACCACATGAATTTCAAAAGATATTTCTTTGAATAATTCGTTGACAATGTTGATGGAGAAATCTAAATTGCAGACAAGTCAAAACTCAAATAATTAGGGCTTCGCACCATTAGGCTCAAACTACTTGGTATTCCTTACTTTCTTCTACATAATTTTATATACCTCTTGGAGCTCGGGAGAAACTTCTTGTCTTTTTTCCACATCCTCCAACAAGGACATTCCATTCAAATATTTGATGGAAAAATTGAGGGGAGAAAAGCATCATACAACTCACTTGTCATGACCAAAATAGAATAATAAAGACTCTTAAATCTGCAAGGGACCTCTACTCGTTGACAAAACCTTGCATATAGCTCATGATATGAACAAGGTAAAATTCCATCAAGTATTTTATGGTATGCTAGATTTTGACATATGAACTATGATAGCCTTCGTTTGTTGAAGAAAAATGGTGCTACTAGTTTGCTAACATTTCCTAGGAAACTTAAGCAATGTGATGCGTATATCTTAGGAAAGCACAAAAAAAAATCATTTCATGATTCTCATTCATTCTAATTTATGTGGCCCAATGCATGTTCCTTCTATGAATAGTAATAAACACATGATGACATTTATTGATGACTACACCAAAATGTGTTGGGTTTATTTATTGAAGAACAAATATGAAGCTTTTGAAACATTCAAGAACTTTCATGCATGGATTGAAAATGATGCATAATCTCATATTGGCTCTATTTGTACTTATAATGGAAAAGAATAAACTTCAAATGAATTTGAAAACTATAGTTACCAGCATGGGATCAAACATCAAACCATTGTGCCTTATAATCCTCAATAGAATGATGTAGCTGAAAGAATGAATGGGACAATCTTAAATATGGTACATTCAATGATGTTTTTCAAGAATGTTAAGCTAATTTTTTAGGCTGATGTAGTTCTATGTGTTGTGTATATAAATAAAATGTGTCCATATCATGATATAAAAAACAAGACTCCTTATGAAATGTGGTATGGCCATATTCCTTCGGCAAGGCATCTCGGGGTTTTTGGTTCCACCTGTTATGCTTTAATACCTGAGGAATAGAGAAACAAACTCAGTACAAGGAGTCACAAATGTATCTTCTTAGGGTACGCAAATGCCTTCAAAGCATATCGTATCTATGATGAAATAAATAAGAATTTTATAATATATAGAGATGTGAACTTTCTTGAATCCTCCAAGACTGAAAAATGTTGTTGAGTGACAGCTTGATCGCTTGGATAGATTTGAACATGCAAAGTATTTTCAAGATTTTTATAATGAGATTCCACGTCTTGAAGGGAGATCCCTATACTAGATCAATATATGGAATCTTCTTCTGAAGCACTCTCTCCCCCGCATGAAGCTCCAACCACTAATCAATATGACACTCTTAGTGATTTCATTAAGAGAATTGGGAGGCTAAATCTTGATTCAACCCCATCTTAGTCAATTGAGCAGTCTAGGCCATCTTAGAAAGGTCCTCCAAAATGGCTCACAATGACACTTCAAATTTTTTATCTTGGTGAGGTTGGAAAGACAAGAACAAGAAGCTCAACTAGAAAAAATGGAGGTGATGTAGATAATCCTAATTCACATGTTGATATGGATGTTTATTATTATTGTGAACTAAATTTATCTATAAAATTCGAACCAAATTCCTTCAAATAAGTCACTTCTCATGATGAATGGAAAGAAGTGATGTAGAAAGAATATGATGCTTTGATAACAAAATGGCACCTGGAATTTGGTTGATCGTCCATTAGGGACCAAACCAATTGGTTTCAAGTAGGTCTTCAAAAATAGGTATAAATCAAATGGATCCCTTGACAAGCACAAATTCAAGCTTGTGGAAAAAGATTTTTCACAAAAGGAAGGGGTCGATTATGAGGATACGTTTGCCCCCATAGAAAAATGGGCTACCATCTGGACACTCTTTACCTTGGTAGCTCAGAATGGTTGAAAATTCCATCAAATGGATGTAAAAAATGCTTTCTTGAATGGAGATGTGAAAGAGAAGGTTTTTATGTCCCAAATAGAAGGCTTTGTTATAACTATAAGGATTTGTTATGAAGGGTCAGGAAAATAAAGTATGTAAGATTGTAAAATCCTTGTATGACCTCAAGCTAGCACCGTGATCCTAGTACGAAAAATCGACTCAGAGTCTTCTAAAACTCAATTTCAAACACTACGATCTTGATGATGCAGCTTTTTTTGTCAATAAAATTTGCAAAACAGTTGTATATCTTATGGTGTATGTAGATGATCTTATGATGACAAGGAATAATGATAATTACATTTCATCCATAAATAAATAAGTGAGGAAACTTTTTTGAAATGAAATATTTGGCATATGTTCACTAATATCTTGGTATTTAAGTAACCAAACATCTAAAGTTTAAATTCCTCTCTCAGAAGAAGTACATACGAGATATGTTGAATAGTTTTTGCATGGTTGAGTGAAATCCTTTGGTTATTCCAATGGAACATAATTTAAATCTCACATCCAATGAAGGAGAATAATTCAAGGATGCAACAAAGTACATACATCTTGTAGGAAGTCTCAACTACCTGACTACTACTAGACCATACATTTCATATCCTCTCGAGGTTTATTCAAAAGCATTGTGAGGGTCATTGGTATACTGCAAAAGGAGTTTGAAAGTACTTGAAGGGAACTCAATATTACGGACTCAAGTATACATAGTGGATGACTTCAACATGATTGGATACTCTGACTCATATTTCGATGGAGATAAAGAGACTAGAGTGTGTATTTTAGGTTATGTTATGAGTCTTGCATCAGAAGCTGTCTGCTAGAGGTCATGCAAACAATTAGTTCCAACAAACTCCACAAATGAGGTAGAATATGTGGAAACAGCTAAAGCAATGAAGGAAATTGTGTGGATCGGGAAAATTATGGAAGATTTGCAGGAACAGCAAGTGCATTCAACTCCTCTTTTGATTGACAGCACTTCTACAATAAAGTTGGCCAAGAACGCAAAGTTACATGATCAAACCAAGCACACCAACACAAAGTATCATATGATTCTACCTCATGTTAAGGCCAAGAAAATCCACCTATGACATTATTCCACAAATGAGTATATTTCAAACATCTTCACCAAAGCACTTGGAAGAGAAAAGTTTGAAAGATTCAAAATGATGCTTGGACTCACCAACATCCCTTCCTATCAAGGGGGGGAATGTTGACACTTAGTATTTGGGATTAGGAAAATCCATGTAAATATTGTAAATAGAAAAATAAATGAAATCATAAGATGAAGAGACATTTGGAGATGAAACCCAACAGTCTCCCTCTCCTTGTATATATCCATGTTTTCTCTTAATGCAAAACACAATAGTTCATGGAGTTACTCTCCTAGCCTAACAGGTAGCATCATTGTGTCACCCTTGTTCATAGCATCAGAGATGAGTCAACATATGTTCCATGGAGTCTATTAAGAACCACAATGAGTCTTGTTATAATATATTAGCCCCTCTTTGTGTCATACTTGTCCTGTATTGTTGATATTTAACCTCCTGATATCATGACGTGTCTTTGAAAATCTTATTTCTTAGTAATTGACCATCCCCTATGGAAATTTTTTAGTCACTACCAGGTTAACCTTGCATGTTATGATATGAAAAGCGTAGTCATAAGCCCACCCATCATACCAATGTATTCCCTCCCTTGGTGTCACTATTTTCTAGTCACATTATATTATGTACCTTGTGCCTTTGTTGAGGACACATCATTACCTCAACCTTGGTGAACTCTCCTCTATCAACTTCAACACATATATTCTAGGAGAGTGTCCTAAAGGTTGGTGTACCTTGGATCCAGTTTCTTCATTGATGGGTAACTTAGATCAAGTAAAATGAGACTTCATTTCCCTTTAACTTGATTGTTTCTTGCGTTCTTGACTCCAACTCATTATCGCACGATCGAGAATCATACACTTGATGGTCTAGTGCTTCAATATATTGTACCAACATTCATTGTGTATGTGAGATGTTTGTAAAACTAAATAGGGGGTTTCCATTCAGTTATTCCCGTGCATGTTGGACCCATAAAATTTCATGATCCTTTCCCAAATGAAGTTTAGTATATTTGACTAGCTCATTTTTTTCCATTCGTAGAGCCCACCGTATGAGTGCCCCTCAATTGGCTCATTAAAACCTTGAGATCCCTTTCCTTATCAATATGGCTTCCTCGGTTATGATATCCCCCTCATCAGCATGGGGGAATTTAGTCTTATGTACCCAACTCAGTGAAAATTGTTGTATTAGTCTTGGCCCCTTTTGTTCCAAAAACATGTGTATGAGATTATGTATTTCATTGTATCATTCTCTGGTCCATTGATGCCAAAACATTTTTGTAATATATATTATTTTGAATAGACCCACATTTTTGGGAACATCATTATTATTTGTACTTAAACAAGTATGAGTATGTCTCCCCTGCCTCATTGAGATCATGTACACCCACTTGGAAATTCTTGATTAATGAGTGGCATCACCTCCTCCTCTTGTGGTTTGGATCCCTGTAGTAGTGACTCTCTCTCCTCCTCTCTCTCCCCCTCCATGACCACCTCTTGTGTATAGTGAAAGGAAAAATACGATGTATTTTGGTTATGTGATGTACTCCTAACACTCATACATTCGGGGGGGGTTTTTTGTCACATAAAAAGTGATCACCTAGCCATAATTAATTAGGTGGATCAAAATATGCCATGTAGTATGGGTTTTTACACATTGAAACCCACTTTCACCTACAGAAATAGGCTAAGAAACGAATTTTACTAAGTTATTTTCATTCATTAATTGACCTACATGAGAATAACCCACAAACTCATTATTTTTATGTTATTTTCATAGTTATATCCATTAAAGTGAAAATAATTCAAGATATTTTCACTTACACTTTTCGTTTGCATAAGAATAATTTAACAAAGAATTTATTTATTGATTATTCCTTAATCCTTTAAACATTATCATAGAAGTAATTTATTAAATCATTATTGATAAATTATCTCTAACTTATTTACCATTTCACCTAGAATTAATTTAATAAATCCACTTGTTTATTAATTATTTCTTATCAATTACCCATTTTTATTAATTAACTCAAAAAATCATTATTTTTTGAGTTATCTATCTAAATAAATGTTATTCTCCATTTATTTGACATTTCCCTCTTGCAAATAATAAAAAAATACCAAAATTGGTTAGATATTGATTCAATACAATAAATATTTTATTATTTGACCACATCAATACTAACCTAGAATTTTATTATAAATAGAGAAGTTTTCTCTCCTCATTTCACATGACCATTATCATCATCAAAACTGTGATCATGTGACATTTGAGTGTTCTCCACTAGAACCTCACCAACTTCTTTCTATTTTTCTCTTTTGTCCATGGATAATTAAACCAACTTTTGGAGAGAGGAATAAAACACAGTTTTAGGTCAAGGATTATGAAGAACCGTCCCAAGGAGGAGGCCCCTCTAGCCATTCTACAAGAAGTTTCTTCACAGGTGATATTACTTAATAAAAAATATTTTGTCTATGGGTAGTGGAGTCTTGTAGTCATTATATGTTTTAGATTTACTGCTTATTGCCTCGTTTGTATTATTTTTATCTTTTTATGCAAATCTGATTATAACATATGAATTATTATTAATTCTAGGGTTTCATACCCTCATAATTATTGTTATCTTGTTAGCCACCATGGGAAAAGTTTTCTTTTCTAACCCTTGTGCATGAAAGGCTTTAACAACTAGAGTGTCGCACCAACCATAACAGAACCCAATAGGTTATCACTTGTCGGAAGTTACAAAATTTTTATCAAATGTCAAAATTATCATGTCATGAACCCATTACTAGATCAGGTGTTAGGTTGTCAGACATTAGCCTATCAACTTATCGAACTTTGGGTGTGTCGGTATTTTGACCTATCGAGATCGATTATTTATCAATCCCATATAATTTCAACTTTCGGTATGCCAAGGGGTCAATAGGAAAACAACAATTGATGTAGTTGAATATTGTCAATTCATAACCCCTATCGAGTCAAGCAATTCAAGCTCATGCTTGTTTGTCATTGAGAATTTTCCCCAACGACCGATATGTTGAGTTAGCTAGGCCTATTATGTATTTCACTAAGGTGAGGCCATGTGGTAGCATGGACATTGAGGCAAACTAAAACAAAATTGTTTAAGGTGTCATAACTTCTTATCTAGAACTCCATATTTGATGAGGTTTATATCATTGAAAATCTCTACAAGCAAAAGATGATGGTAGTATCATAATCAAATTTTGAGGAGATTGGAGAAAGAGAAGTATGTACTAACCCCATCTTCATAATTAACTTGGAAGGTCAGGGATAAATAAACCCCGCTACCTTAATCCAATATTAAAGGGTTATGTCTGTTACATTCTTGATAACCCATTTTCTACAGTAAGGAAAAAAAAAAAAAAAACTAAGATACTAGAAAGTTTTAGTAAAAACGATAGTAAGACAATGCTCATCATTTCCTTTCTACACAAGACATTACCTACTTGTCCTTTCTAACTAGATGAAAAGTCAGTAAAATATTTAAAAAAAAAAACTTACATAACACTACAACACTAACCATCTTATACCATTTCAAATTTATCTTATCCTCCTATTTATATATAACATCTAATCTATTTTCTAGATTTGTTAAATTAAAATTACAAACTGAAATTACTATAACAACAATTCACATATATATCTCTTCACTAAAAGTACACCTTAAGTCTCTAACATGTTAATATATTCGTTGAAAAGAGCCACTACCACAACCTTGGGGAAAATATGTATGTTAAGAGTTACAACAACCAGAATGCACATCCTCTATATCTGAGTGCTTTTGGGTAGGGAAGGAATATGTTGCCATCATCAAATGAATGGGATTTATGTAGAGAAAAATTCTATGTATGAGCACTTTTGGGTATGCCATTATTCCCTTCCCATTTGTAGAAGAAAGAAAAGTTTAGTGGGAGTAGGCAAATTAATAATAAAAGTTGGTGTAAGTCGGTAAAGTTGAATAAGGGCAACTTTGTGTTGACCCTAAAAGTACATTCTTCCACCAAGCTATAATTTATTTCCTACTCCCACATTAAAGAAAGGTAAGTGGTTTTTACTTCATTGTCATATCATATGATGATACTTTACTTTTTTATTATTAAGGAATAAATGTCATTGGTTCACAATATTTATATTATGATAAAATTTCGAATTCAATATAATAGACCTACTGGAATATTTCCACTTAATGTGGACATGAGATCTTGTTTGAGAGAAGTAGGACTCCATTACAACACACAATTAATAGTAAAAGAATATCCTAAATTTAGATTTTAAAGATGTTTATTATGATTTTTTTTAATTATTAAAGGTATATAATTGTTTAGAATCACGTGGTTTCTTTTTAACTAAAATCAGAAATGAAAAAGTTATTTAGTGGAAATATTTTTAAAGGTAAGTATTATTCATATTTTTAATCCTAAATTAAATTGATTTCAAAAAATCAATGAATTTATTTTTAAATTAAATTAATAATATATTTATTATAAATTAAGTTGATTTTAAATTTTTTTGATTTGAATTGAATTACTATATTGTTTGTTATTTATCTTGATGTTTTTGGAGTGAAAAAGGTGGAGGAATTGGTACACAAGATTGTTTTTACTAGTGGGATTTGGTTTGGTAAATTGGGGTTTGAAATTTTCTCAGACATTTTGCGGCATCAAATGGCGTTTTTTTTTAGCATTTTTGTAAAATGGTGGGGATGCAAGTCAATATTAGCAAAAAGAAAGTAGTGGTTTTCTCTAACAAAAGAAAACATAACCAACATAAGTTCTACTTTGAAGGCAATATTCTGGAAGAAGTTTTGGATTACAAATACCTCGGAATTGACTTCAACAAAAATCTAAGTTGGGATGGTTGTAGAAAGAAAAAAAACTTTGGGAGTTGGAAAGCATTTTATGATTTTCAAATTAGGTGTAGAGAGGCAAAGTTATGGGACTGGAAAACCACTCTAACTCATTTTGGACTTTTAGTGATTCTGGTGATTCTGTATGGTTGTGAACTATGGGCCATCAGTACATCCAACATGCAGTGGAAACAAATTGAAAAAATTCATAAGCGTTTGATTACAAACAAATTCAAAAATAAAAGTGGAGTTCCTTATGCTATCTTGTTAAGTGAAACAAGGACTGCTCCTATTGAAGCAATTGCTATGGTGCGAGTCATAAGGTAATTTAAAAAAAAATGAGCAAATGGAAGAGGGCAGATGGCCTAAGGTTGTGTTTAATGACATATTGTACAAAAGAAAGAAGACTTAGATGCGGAGAAATAATAAATGGTTTAGCAAATGGGGTATTTTCTTGAGCATATGTTCCACAAACATTATAGAGATACAAGCTTTTGTTATGGATAAGTTCCACAAACATACTTGAGAGAAGGAACAAGGGAGAAAGAAAAAAGTATTATATTGAAGAGTTTAATCTCACTCATAATCATCAACAAAAAAAGTACATAGGGGTCAATATTTCTTGGAGAGTCAAAATTCTTATTGCTCAACTAAGGACTAATTCTAATCTCTCATCAACTCCGTTGTGAGACAAGGCGCTGGAAAAGTCCAAAAGAAGGGTGGAAGGAAAGAGTGTGTATTTTTTGCTCTTCTAGAAAAGTGGTAATAGAAAAACATTTTATTTTAGAATGTGAGGACTTCAAAGACAACATGGTAAGTTATGCAGATATTCTGGTAGCTAGCCCTTGGGATAATCTATTCAGTGAGGGATTTGTCGAGAAGTTGGGAGCGTTTACTATGAGACTTCACAGAAAAAGAACCAAATACAAAAGCGAAATAGAAAAACAATATGTCCCATAAACTATCTTTAACCTCATAGATATTAAAATAATTTTTTTTTATAACCTTTCGATACACAATTTACCAAACTAAAATCTAAAACATTTTTTAAAATAAAACTTTGTCAATTTTATTTAAATTAAATTAATAATATATTTATCATTTATCAAAAATATTTTTTTTAATTAATAATATTTTTTATCATTAAAATATATGTATATTAAACAACATTATAAAAGCTTCATATCATGAATTTCATCATTATGCCTACTATAATGATCAAATGGAAATAAAGTAGAATTTGGATATGAGGAAAATGACAACCAATAATCACTCGGGGACAATTCATCAACTTTAGAAGAGTCAATGTCGCAACCAACCAAAGGGGTACATCGCTTCAAACTTTATAAAACTCCATACGCTATTATAAAAGTCTTCCCTCTTGAAAGGGATAAATCCATACCCAAATGTGACGTCATTGTTTTCTCCGATCACGTGAAATGAAGATATTTTAACACATAAATATAGACAGATCTTTATTTTTTTAATTACTTTTTTAATAATAAATATAGTTAAAAATGATTATGCATATTTTAAATATTTTTTATTTAATTAATAGTTTTTAAATTTGGATGTTAAAAAAATTAATAGTTTACAATTCAAAAGTATTTGGTAAAAGTTAAACGGTTTCTTTAATTAAAACATCATAAAAATATCACGAAAAGTGTTATTCTAAATATCTTTTTAGTAAATTTTTTAATTTTTTAAAAATAAAAGTAAAAATTTATTTTATTTTATTTTCAAAAAATATGGTAAAAAATATAAAAATTAAAAATAAAAAAAAATAAAAATGAAAATAATATTTCAAAATAATTGAAAAAAACAAAAGAAAATTCAATATTTTATTTTAAATTAAAAAAATAATAATAATAAATAAATAAATAAATAACTTTATAATATCAAAATTTAAAATAAATTAAAGATTAAAAATGAAAAATGAAAAAATTAAACAAAATAAAAATATTAAATTAAAAAACAAATATTTAATTTTATTAAATTAAAATTAATTTTATATATATATTGATGATTATTATTATTAACGTTCATTGAGACCAATCTTTGTTCTATCGGACCTAAAGAAAAGAGTTATTTAATTTGATTTAAGATTTTATTCCTATGCTCAAAAAGCTTGCAGAGAAGCCTCTCAAGCTCACTATAATTTTGACATCTTAAAAGGCTAGGAAGTTCAGTGTTGCAATAAAGATTATGAAATTGAGCTCTAATGTGGTTGTATGTGGGGCACTCTAAGAGGGAGTGATTTTCATCCTCAATGTTCATATTCTCACAGAGATGGCATATCCTTTCCATCCATGGTGTTTTAGGAACTGTCCAACGACCTGTTTCACTATGGAGCTCATGAGAGTTTGTTCTAATCTTGGCAATATTAATTTTCTTCTTTGAGCTAGTTAAAACAGAGAGATACTTTTGATCTTCTAGGGTGGGGTTGATGACCTCCTTATAATATCTTAATTTTCTTTTAGTTGCTAGATCTTTCTCACACCATATTTTTTCTTTGAACTTAGAAGTGACAATTTTTTTAATGTCATTAATGTTTTGTAATGCAACATTCTCGTCGATCTCCCAATGGTTTAACCAGGCCCTGGTGTCTTTATACCAACCTCTTTTAAGCCTTTGGTGGTTTTGGCTGGAATTTAATGCTAGCTTAGGAAGTCTATGGTCTCCTATGCTATTGAGCTTGTGCTTGTACAACAAAAGCCTAGTCTCCTATGCTATATATATATGATGATGATGATGATGATGGTTAACGTCCACTGAGACCAATATTTGGTCTATCGAACCTAAAGAAAAGAGTTATTTAATTTGATTTAAGGTTTTATTCCGATGCTCAAAAAGCTTGGAGAGAAACCTCCCGAGCTCACTATAATTTTGACTTCTTAAAAGGCTAGGAAGGTTAGTATTGCAACATAGATTATGAAATTGAGCTCTAATGTGGTTGTATGCAGGGCACGCTAAGAGGAAGTGATTTTCATCCTCGATGTTCATATTCTCACAGAGATGGAAGATTCTTTCCATCCATGGTGTTTTAGGAACTGTCCAACGACCTGTTTCACTATGGAGCTCATGAGAGTTCGTTCTAATCTTGGCTATATTAATTTTCTTCTTTGAGCTAGTTAAAACAGAGAGATACTTTTGATCTTCTAAGGTGGGGTTGATGACCTCCATATAATACCTTAATTTTCTCTTAGCTACTAGATCTTTCTCACACCACATTTTTTCTATGAACTTAGAAGTAACAATTTTTTTAATGTTATTGATGTTTTGCAATGTAACATTCTCGTCGATCTCCCAATGGTTTAACAAGGCCCTGGTGTCTTTATACCAACCTCGTTTAAGCCTTAGGTGGTTTTGGTTGGAATTTAAAGCTAGCTTAGGAAGTCTATGGTCTCCTATGCTATTGAGCTTGTGCTTGTACAACAAAAGCCTAGTCATAGCTAGGCTCTCGATAGGGGAAAGACCCACTTCTATAAGGAGAATAGGATAGGGTGTATTGCTTTTAATTTTAGGGTTATACGTTATAAAACGCTTCTGGATTTGCTCAATCTTTCTCCAGGATTCTCTAGAGATGTTGCAACCCCAAACCTCACATCCATAGAAGATAACTGGAGTGACTAAAGTTTCAAATAGAAACTTCTTTCTATCCCACATTACGAGGTTTGTCGTTTTACAATTATTTTCAAGACCACAATAAGCTTTCCACTCCCCATTAATGCTTTTCTGAATGCTATAGTTCCAGTTGAGCTTGTGATGAATATCAATTCCTAGGTACTTGTAAGAAGACACTTCCTCCAAGTTACTATTGTCATACATAAAATTAGCATAAGTGTCCTTCTTGGATTTGATAACCATAAATTTTGTTTTGTCAGTGTTAATAGACATACCCATGGTAGAGCAGAAATCCTTAAGAAGTCTAAGTTGCTTATCAAGATCAGATGGGCACCTTGCGAGAAGAACAATATCGTCAGCATAGTAAAGAAGGATGATGACTATCCCAGCTAAGATCGTGGTAGGACACATATATATATATAATTTTAATAAATTAAAATAAAAATAAAAGAAATTTTTTAAAATTAAAATTTAAAAGGAAAAAATGAAAAATGAAAAAAAAAATATTAAATTAAAAACATTAAAATAAAAAATTTAAAAATTATTAAATTGGAACAAATTAAATTAAAAAAAAAAAAAAAAAAAAAAATAAAAAAACAAATTCATTTGCCTAGGTTGCGGCTGGGGCCGGTCGCAAGGCAGGTTAGGAATTGCATGTAGCTCCCCACTTGCCTAGTGGCCCCTACCGCCACCATAGCCGCTCAATTTTTTTTTTTAATTTTAATTTTTTTAATTTAAATTCTTTTTTAATTTATTAAAATTTTATTATTATTTTTTAATTAAAATTTATTATTATTATTATTTTATTTTAATTTTTAATCTTAAAATTTAATTTTTTTTATTTAATAACATTTACTATTTTTTTTTTTTTTTTTTTTTTTTTTTAAATTTAATTTTTTTTATTGAATAAAATTTAATATTTTTTTTTAATTTAATTTTTATATTTGAAATTTATTATTATTTATTTAATTTATTTAATTTAATACTTTTAGTTTATTTTCGTTTTAATTTTTGATTTTTAATTTATTTTCAAAATTTTAAAAATTTAAATTTTAAAAATGTTTTTTTAATTTTTTAATGTTTTAATTAAAAATAACAATATGTATTTTTGTTAGATCTAAGACTTTTGTGATCCATAATGTAGATAAAATTACTTTCGGAAAAATCACATCATTAGGATTAGAATCCTAATGATGTGATTTTTCCAAAAATACTTTTATCTATAATATATATTTTTCTTTTTTCTTTTTAATGTTTTTTTCTTTTATTTTCTTTTTTAATATTTTATTTTCTTTTTAATTTTTTTTAATTTTTTAATTTAAATTTTAAAATTTTAATTGTTTTTTAATTTTTGTATTTTAATTTTTTTAATTTTTTTTTAATTATGCGGTTTTTTTTTTTAACTTTAAAAAAATTTGTTTTCGATGTTTTTTTTATTTTTTTTCTTTAAATTATGTGTTTTTTTTAATTTTTCTCCCATTTTTTTTATTTATTTTTCGCTTTTTTTTGTTACAAGTTAATTATGTTTTTTTTTTAACATTTTTAATTTTTTTTTTATATATTTTTTTGTATTTGATTTGTTTTAGTCATGTTTTTTTATTTTATTTTTTATGTTTTATTACCAACATGAAAATCACCACTCTAAAGTTGATGTTGCATCAACACTTTTCAAAATTAGCATGAAAATCACTAACATTTCAAAACAAATGTTCATACTTCATAAATAAAAAAATTTAAACTGGCAAAAACATTTTGAAAAAAAAAATAGGTGATATAAGAAAATTTAAAGTGTCAAAAATATGCTTAAAAAAAAAGGGTGGCTCTGCATTGCCACTTTTCAAAATCGGGTTTTTTTTTGCTACCTCAAAAAAATGAGTACTAGGTAATTTTCTCGTTTGATCGGTAAATTTGTTTATTAAAATAATAATAGTTTTCTCACTACTTAAAAATATCCCACACTTTATAAATTGAATTTTGCAACATAAAATCTAAATAGTTGTTTAAAACCCTTAATATAACATCCAAAATACTTTACAACCAAATGTCATTGATCACCTAAACCTTAACTTTATCGGATAGTGATTTTTTAATTAATAGTAAAATCATTTCATTAAAAAACTAAATGTCCACTCATCATTTCTTATGAGAAATGCTTGGCTAAAAGAAATGGTTAGATAATTTTCTTCTTGAATGGTCTTTACAGGTGAGTGAAGTTCTCGAAGACTTTAGAATTCTAAGGGGTGGTTTTCGGCCCTATCAAAAGCAATTATTAGGCCTTGAATCATGCATGGAAGTCCCATTGGGCCCTATAATATTTTAGGGATTACATTCTGTCTGTTTCAAAAAAATTGTGACAAAGGTTGGAAAATTCGACAATGGAACCCTTAAGCCATCCCTTAGTTGAATGACCCATGGGTGTTGTGCCCATCATGAGGCAACGAGAAATTAGGGTATTAGGTTATTGGACCCCTAAGTGTTGGGCCATCGATGTCTAGATATCAGGAGTGGGAGAACTATGATCGCACTGCTAGAAGATTTTAGAGTCAAACTTATGAGATGGAAAAGGTTGGGATTGTTCCATTCTAGCCCTTAGTGATCCATATTTATGAAGGAACAAAATGAAATACAAATTTAAACATAACACATAGGTACAACCAAAGAACAAAAATTTAATTAATTAATAACAAGTACTGAAAATTGTTAGCATGCATAATGGAAGAAACTACCTCGGGTGATGGTAGCTTATCTCTGAGAAGCAATGTAGCAGCTACATTCCTTTTGAACTGTCTTACAATGAGGCTCATAAGCCTTTTAATCATAGAGAAGAAGTGTGAAACCCTAACCCTAGGAGATGAAGCGCCAACAATTTTGGGCCTTGTTGGGGTAAGTGATGAGCTCCATAATTAGGCGTTATTGGAGGGGTTAACTGTCACCTTTTTAGCCTTATTAAGTCTTTCTTTCTCACATTTAAATTATATTATGGTCTTATGTTGCTAGTGTAGATGGTGATTGAGGTTTGTCATAATTTGAATGCGTAACATGAGTTAAATGCAGGATAATCATGAAGATATTGCACTTTTGATGAATATTTTGCAATTAAAGCTCAGAGTAGACAACAAGGAGATATTCTAGGGGGATTTCCCACCTCCTTAACTCCCAAAGGCAGCCAAGGGATCCTCAAGATTCCCTCCAACAGCTCGAAATCAAAGGCAACCAAGAAAGTGGGAGATCAAGTGCACCAAAGCTCCACTTCTCTTGTAGTCAAAGAGGACACATCACTTACTTTTTAGGGAGCTTTTGGTAGCTTATACCCTCAACGTTAAATATGGCTGAGCAAGAGCGCACTAGGATTCGAACTTTGAAGGAAGCTAATCGACTCTTAGCTCTTATAATAGGTTTTTAAGACTTTTATGATTATGCAATGAGACCATTTTCTGCAATAAGGTGAGTATTCAGATTGTCCTTCAATGATTTAGTTTCAGAGAGCTAGGCTTGTGGGTTAGGGCCCAATCCATTGGCCTTAGTCTCTCTTGTGTATTCATGCTCATTTTTATGTCATTGTAGCTAGTTTTCTTTATGAGTTTTAGCTAGTCTGCTTACATTCCAATTCATTGTTTTTAGTTTGCTTCCATTTGTCTTTGTTATAGTTAAGCTTGCATAAATGTTGGTAGAATAGGTTATAAACTTATAAAACTGTGTGTCAAGCCTCCCTCTCTCATCTCTTCGATTGGAGCTTAAGGAGGGCAGACCTTCCCCACAGGCCAAATTTTCTCTTTAGTTTATGATTTCTTGGAAAGAATAGTTAGGTTGTTGTAGTGTCATGAACATGTGTAAAATACTGAGTTATATTTCTATTTGAATGCTAAAGTAGGTTTTTTTTCCAAATTCAACACATCTTTTCCATTTCCTTCATCATGAATTTGCCAATGTTTGTTGTATGAACATGTAGTTTTCTTGTAGGTTCAAGTAGCAAGACAAAGGAGGACTTCACTAGCACCCTTAGCTTCATTTCTCACCCATCATCAACCTTCTTTCCATCAAATCACCATTAGCCCTATTTTTCAGATTTTTCACCTTCACAATGTGAGCAACCCTAGAAGTGCAAGAAGGGATTCTCAAGAGGTTTTAAGCTTGGCCATGAGGTTGGCCACCCTCCATTAATCCAAACACACCTTCATTCCACCTCCCCTACACTTTTCTCCACCATTTTTGGCCTCAGATTTCCCTCAGATTATTTCCTATAGCAATTCAGGACTTTCCTATAGCACTATGGGAAGCCTATAGCAACACCAGTGGGCCTATCCTTAAGCCCAAAAAAAATCATCCACCTCATCCAGACCTGCGAAAACCATCCAGGCACCTTCATCCCTACACCCATGAGTTCAAGACCTTCCTAAACCACCTTAGCACTTTCTCCTCCTTGCTGCAAAACAGTTCATTTACAAGCACAATTAGGTAATGATTAGATGCATGAGTAAAAGTATGATAGTTAAAACATGAAGTTGACAGAGTGTGTTTAGCTATTTGGCCAAATAATGTGTGAATATTTTAGTCTTCTTTCTGCAATTTCAATTCAACAATTTACTTCATGAAAGATGCCTAGTTTGCTTCCATTTCTTACCATAGCTTAATTTGTATATTTCTTCCATTGCATAGTAGCTAGATGTAATTTCTTGCTATAGAATAGTTCTTTGATTGCTGATAGAGTAATGGCTTTGAATCACTTGTAGCCCTAGGTCTAAATTCAGAAGTGTGGCAGACTTCATTTAGAAACCCTAGAAATAGAACCCTTTCGTAGGACTCAAAAGACGATGACATGAGTAGAATGCATTTGTTGTGTATATAGCACTATCACCTCCAAGTTTGTACAAACACCAGGTTGATAAAGTAAAATACAGTAGCCTTTGGGAGTTGCAGCATTCTTGGTCCAATACCAGGGATCACCACTTTTTGGCATCAAATCTAGAGAGGTATCTAGTAGACGCTTTGATTCTATTTTAACATTATTTTCTGCTTCACTTTTACATATTGCTTCAAAAATATTGAAAAATATAAAAAAAATCTGATTTTCATGCCTCGTAGGAGTAGGGATATTCAAGGAAATGTTTTACCAAAAACCCCCACATCCCCACATAGTCACCCTTCACTCTTCTTCAGTGACTATGAGGTTGAACACACCATAGGTGAGACTCCTGAAATTTTTGAAGAACCTATTGGGGAAGAAGAATAAATTGTTTCACCAGAGGAACCTGCTTCACCTATTCAAGCCATTCCTGAAATTGAAGCCCAAGTAGTCTTTCCCATTAGAGAGACGTATGGGGAAACTAAAATAAATAACATCAGCCCCTCAGCCCTTCCACATTTCCATGGACTTACTTTTGAGGACCATGACACATTCATATTTAAATTTGTTGTTGTCTGTAGGATCTATGACTATGTCTCAGGAGATCAAAAGCTGAAGCTATTCCCATCTACCCTTAAGGATGCAACCTTGCGTTGGTTCATGGGTATACCTGGGAAAAGCATCACTACCTAGGCACGGATGCAAGAGACCTTCAACAACAAGTACAAGGACTACTAGAGGTCCAAGGAAATTAAAGAGGAAATATTCAGGATGACTCTAGGGTTTGATGAATCCCTAAAGGACTATGAAGAGAGGTTCCAGTTAAACTATAAAAGAGCTATTTGTACCCTTGATCCTGGATCACTTAAACTAGTACTTCTCCGAGGGATTAGGGAGGAGGTGATAGAAACCATTAATATGTTATCAAGAGGATATATCTACCAACTTCATTATGATATAATAAAAAATCTCTTCAGGAACCATTCTAGGGCAACTAGGAAGAAGGTAGAGCTAGCCAAAGTATGATCAATACCTCTTGCTCTTCCACCTCCATCAAGCATGAGATTCGAAATATGTTGGAGGACTTCAAGAGTGAGATGTTGCACACCTTTGCATTTCAAACGGACACAATGTATATCAAGAGGAAGTAAGAGGAAGCAGAAAGATCCTTGGCTATATTCTACCCTAGATGTACTAGAAAACACCCTCAAAATGAATGTCCATTAAATTTCATAGAGGTTTTCTTAGTCTGTGAGGTGAATCATGCCACAGATAAGTGTCCCTCCTTACCTAGACTCAAATTCGTATATCAAGGTGGGGAAGTAGGACCAAAGCAACTCTATTTCAACAACCAGAGAAAGCCTTAAGGCCCTCGTTCATATCAATAGGGTATGCAAGGTGCACCTTATTTCTACTATCACAAAAATCAGAATGCGCCTATGCAATCTTGGAACACCCCCACTCCTCCATCCTGGCCTACACCTCCTATTTGTCCTTGAAACCATCCATATCATCCTCAGCCTGTGAACCAACCATTTTAGCAGTATGTTCCTCAACAACCTCAGTGGAACAACCCATCACAAGGGTGGAGGCCTCAACATAATCAACCACCTGCTCTAATTCCTCCACCCCAACCTCAACCTCAGCTTACTCATGATGCTCCACCCAAGCTTCCCCCGATGCTTGCATAGCCCAATATAAACCCAAAAAATAGATAGGCACAGCAAGTTTACAGTGGAGAGAAATCCTATCCAGCTTATGTTGTGGAGATATAGGAGATTAATCTCATGTCGGGAAGAGTACACCCAAAAAACCATCCTTCATCTCCACATATAGAGGTGGAGGAGGAAAAGGAAGAAAGTAGCACTCATATCCAACAGCCTCATTTTCCTAAGTGCTTGATCCATTCCAATTAGCACACCCTAGAGGAGACTGAACTTCTGGGAGAACTGAAAAATTTGTGTCTAAAAATACCCCTTCTCCAGGCCATTAAGGATATCCCTATTTACAATAGGCTCATCAAGGAAAAATTCTTCAAGAAAACTGGGAGAAAGAAGAAAGATACCCCCACCATCAATGTAATAGGATAGTTGTCCAACTTAATGTTGGGAAGGGTTATCTTCCCAAAGTACCTAGACCCTGGTAGTCCAGTTGTAGATGTGCACATAGATGGTGTCATATTCCTCAATACTTTGATTGATCTTAGGGCTACCATCAATGTAATGACCAAGGAAACTATTCTTAAACTCAACCTCCAAGCGACTTTGAGGAAAACCACAACGGTTTTGAAACTTGCAGATCAGTCCACAGTAACTCTGGAAAATTTTTGAGAATGTTAAGGTTTCAATTGAATCTTGGAAGTATCCTACAGATTTCCTAGTTCTCCAGCCAAAAACCAAGTTTAATGGATATCCTCTCTTTCTATGGAGACCTTGGCTAGCCACTGTCGATGCTTATATCAGTTGTCGGGCTGGAAACATGACTATTAAGAATGGGCCCTTTACTAAACAGCTAGTATTATATCCTCCAGCCCAACCTTCCATTGACCATGACCTACCTATATGGTTGGAGGATGAAGAAGAAGATGAAGTATACAACACTACACCCTACCCCATTTGTACCATAGATGTTGTTCTTAAAGCGGGGTAACTTGATGAAGATGAACTCATCGACTGAGTCATTCTGAACCAGTCCCCCACTAACAACATGCTTGAAAACCTAGTCAAAGAATCTGAAAACCACCCCTGGATGGAACTGCACTCAATCAATTCAACCTCTGAAACCACCAAGATATGGAATTTTTCCCATCCAAATCTCTGAAAATTAACTCAAACCTCTCACATAGAGAAGAAGAGAATCTATGCCATATTTTTAAAGAAAACCTAGATGCATTTTCTTGGGACTACAAGGACATGAAAGGGGTGCATCCCTCAGTGTGTAGACATCATATTTACATTAAAGAAGGATGCAATCCTGTGCACCAACCCCAAAGGTGGATGAACCAAGCTCTAAAAGACATAGTCAAGGAAGAAATGCAGAAATTGTTGGATGTAGGTTTCATTTATCCTATATCAGACAGTGAATGGGTATCTCCTCTTGTCCTAGTCCCAAATAAGAATGGAAAATGACGAATCTTTGTTGATTATCAGGAACTCAACAAAGCCACCAAGAAGTCCATTTCTCTTTTCATTTTATATATGAATTCCTAGATGGCCTTGCAGGAAAGAAGTTATTTTATTTCTTAGATGGGTTCAGTGGTTATAACCAGATCCAAATTAGCCATGAAGACCAGGACAAGACTACTTTCACATGTCCTTGGGGTTCCTTCGCTTACATATTCCTACCCTTTGGGTTGTGCAATGCCCCAACTACCTTCCAAAGAGCTATCTTGAGCATTTTCTCTGAGCTAGTTCATGACTTGGTTGAAATCTACTGGACGATTTCACACCCTATGGCAATGACTTCCAAGGAGCTCTCTCCAATTTGGGAAAAGTGCTGAGAAGGTGCATTGAGATGAATCTCTCCCTAAGCCCATAAAAGTTTGAATTATTGAAAAGAGAAGGAGTAGTATTGGGCCACTCAATCTCCCAAGTAGGAATACAGGTGGACCCAAATGGACCCAAACAAAATCACAATCATCAAAAGGGTACCTGCTCCTCAAAAGTAGAGACATGTCAGGAGTTTCTTAGGTTTAGCTGGCTACTATAGAAGGTTTATCAAATATTTCAGCAAGTTGGCTTTGCCACTATTTGCTTTGTTGGCAAAAGACTCTAAGTTTACTTAGTCTGGTCTATGTTAAGAAGCTTTTGAGCTCATTAAGGGAAATTTAACTACCGACCCCATTATCTGAGGTCCAAATTGGACTCTTCCTTTCCACATCCACACAGATGCATCAGAAAAAGTTGTGGGGGCAGTCTTGGGGCAGTTAGAAGAAAAATTACCTTATGCAATATATTTCATTAGTAGGAACTTGTCCAAGGCTGAACTCAATTATACTGTCACAGAGAAGGAAATGTTATCCATTGTCCATGATTTAAACAAATTTAAACATTATATCACTATTTATCATACCTTTGTACACACTGACCATGCAGCCATCAAATATTTAATGAACAAACCTGATGTTAATGCTAGAATAATTATATGGTTGTTACTATTATAGCATTTTGACCTAACCATTGTCGATAAACCTGGAAAGGATAATGTTATTGCAGGTTTTTTAACTAGGTAAGCTCTATTTGTAGATGAAGAAGGAATGGTGGATGACCAGCTCCCAAATGAACACCTCTTTTCTATCTCAGCACTCTCTCCATGGTTTGCTGACATAGCTAACTACTTTTTTACTGCAAAATTCCCTCCTAACCTCTCATCCAAGGAGAAGAGAAAGATCATTAGAAAAAGTGTCCCTTTCACCTGGATATGGGGAAATATCTTCAAGCTAGGCCCTGACCAAATTCTCAGGATATGTGTGAGGAAGGAAGAATTTTGTAACATCCTCTCTGCATGTCATGATAGCCCTTGTGGAGGCCACTTTGCTGCAAAAGGGATAGCCTTCAAAGCTTTGCAGGCAGGTTAATAGTGGCTTACCCTTCACCAGGATGCCATAAGATACATTAGTAGGTGTGACCAATGCCAAAGGATGGGGAAACCTACACAGAGGGATGAGATGCCTTTGCACCCTCAGGTGGCTCTTGAGCCATTCAAAAATTGGGTCATAGACTTCATTGGACCCAATGATCTACCATCTTGATAGAAAAAGTATATCATAGTCTGTATTGACTACCTTAAAAAGTGGGTTGAAACAAAAGCTGTAAAGGTAGTAACCGAGGAGAAGGTAGTAGAATTTCTGAGAGATAATGTGTTCTACAAATTTGGATACCCCAAAGAGGTAGTCACTGATCAAGGGGAAAAAATCACATATCATCTCATTGAGAATCTTATGAGGAGGCACAAGATAAAGGATAAGACTTCCACTTCCTACCACCCTCAAACAAATGGCCAAGTGGAAGTGACCAACATAGCCTTAGAGAATATCATCACCAAGGTTGTGAGCAGCAACAGAAAATAATGGGCAGACAAATTGGTGGAAGCTACTTTGGCCTACAACACTACTTGGAAAACAAAAACAGAGTTCACTCTTTATGACTTCGTCTATGGGAAGAAAGCTCTACTTTCAATTGAATTTGAGTTCAACACCTTAAGGATGGCAGCTGAGTTATACCTGGATATATCAAAGTCCCAACAAGAAATGTTGTTGCAATTAAATAGAATGGATGAGTTCAGTATGTAAGCACTCCTTCACACAGAAGTGATTCAGCTGCAAAGGAAGGTATGGCGTGTCAAACACATTAAGCAGAAGACCTTTCAAGAAGGAGATTGGGCATTGCTATATGACTCAAGGTTCAAGGGTTTCATAGGAAAATTGATGAAAATATCGTTGGGACCCTACAAAGTGGAAAAATGTTATTATAATGGATCTTTTCAGATCATAACCATAGATGAGGAGGGGATTCCCCTACTTGTCAATGGTTATAGGTGTAAAAGTTACAAAAATCCCTTGTCTAGGGCTAAATTTATAAATTCCATAAATAGGGAGGTGTATGTCATGGGAGACTCCATAGTTTCCAGCGCCTCCCCCACCCAGAAAAAAATAAAGAGGCATGGGTGAAAACCTCTCTAATGCGCCCAAGGCCAACTCCAGGGTTGAAAACCTCCATGAGGTAATCTTAGAGAAATAAAAAAAAGAGAAAAAAGAAACAAAAAAATAAAATATCCTTGGGTGAAAACCTCTTTGAGGTGCCCAAGTCAGGTTTGTGGGTTCAAAACCTCTGTGGAGGCAGCCCACTTTCCTTCAAAAAAAAGAGAAAAAAAGAAAATAAAAGAGGAAATAAACAAAAGGAAAAAGAGAAAGATAATACCTATGCACTCATTTTTTTTCATGTTTTGCAGGTTATTGATCAAAGATGGTTTTTGGATCCAGAGGATAAGTTTTTCCTCACATCTTCCTATCCTTTACTTACACACTCCATGAACCACTCCATCATGCACCCATTCATTCATTTCACCTCACAAGTAGGCAGAAAGTTCCATTTTTTTTCCTTGACTATAATTGCTACAAGAAAGTCTAACAGCTACAAGATTCCTGTAGCACTACAGGAAACCTTGTAAATGCTACAGGAAACTTATTTGTGTGGGAGGTGTTGAGGCATAAAAGGTATCTTTTAAACACCTAATTATCCTACATTAATTATCAATCTGGGAGCGACTTTTTATTTCAAGAGTGTATTCTGTCTGAGACTGCAATTAACTAAGAGTAATGTTATGAAATATGTAGTACAGTATGCTAGATACAAGAGTAAACAGATGCTTGTAAAGAAATCTAATTACAAGAACATGAATGAAAATACTCTGAAATATTAACTACTCATTCTGCAAAACATCAATCAGGGATACAATAACAATAACTCATTCCCTTAGAAATCGATGCAACTGAAATCACACTGAGACAAGGCAATCAATCTGGGAAATTGGAAGCAGTAACCAATGTCCTCCACAATTGATGGTCCTGTTCTTTGAGCAATCAAAATGAAATCAAACTTGAACTACTCACTAATGAAAATAACTGAAAAGAACTTCTTCTAATAACAAGAGTTGGAAAGGAACAACAACTTGTAATTCCTCTGTGTACACAGCAACTATAAACACTCTCTCTGCTAATCTAAACCTACGAATCATGAATGAACAATAAACAGGAATGGAACAACAAACATTAATTGAACAACAAATGTAAACTTAATGCAATCAAGCAACTAATCTTCTTAATACTTCAACCCTGTCGACAGCCAACACTATGAAACAGTCAATCGGAATGAACCATAAACCAATGGAACAACAACTAGAATTAAGTATATAACAGCAAAGATTTATAAAATATAGCAAGAGGAATAAGACAGTAAATACGATTCTTGCTAAGATAGAATAGCAGTGCAATGCATTAACGTTCTCAGAAAATCCGAATTCAATCCAACAGCAATCAATCAACTCTGTAATCATAATGAATCTAAATGCAATTATTACACGACAGTAAGCAAAGGATAGAAATACAAACAACAGAGTAATTCCACCAGGGCCGGGCCCTTAGCACCAGTGAAACACTACTGGGTTACTTCAAAACTTGAAAGATGAAATGAAACGTGCCTTTATATTAATCGAGCATAGAGTATTACAGAGATCACTCTCTAGAGCCGAGAGTCAATAAAGTGTAATATTACAAAAGAAATGTTTTGAATCCAAGGATCTCTAATCCCCCCTAATCACTAAAGGCATTGCCTTATATATCAAACTCTAATGGTCAAGACAAGGAATAAGATGAGTTTTGAACAGTGATCCCTCAAGATCGAAGGATCCTGAGGGATTCGCTTCCCTTATTTTAGTTATCACATGATTTACTTTGACCGAAGCCGAGCTGTCCCCTGCCTTTTCTTAGCAATGCGTTCGGATTTCCTTATCCTTGGCAGGATTTGGTCTAACGCTGGAGGAACAGAAGTTTCATTTATCTCAGCCTCGCCTCTAGTATAGCTGTTCACCTCGCCTAATTCCTGTTTTTAGCAATAAAAAGCAATTCTTAGTCATCTTTTTACAATAAACATAAATCTTTACAATTCTACCATAATTCTTGTAATAAATCATATTTCTAGGGTAAAAAGGATTATGTCTAAAGTAAAAGAATGAGAAAACACATAGTTAATTTATACCTTTTCCACTGCTCAACATACCCCCCTGCTTACCCTTTTTCATGTCCTCATGAAAACTATAGTTCACATGCAGAGCAGTTAAAGAATAATTTGGATAAGGTTTTTCATCAAAAGGCCTAAAACCATGCATTGCAGCTAATGCTTCGAAGACATGCTCTGTCTATCCTTCGAGTAGTTCATAAATGGCTTTGTAATCTGTAGTAGGATACCATAAAATGGGGCTTCAAAACCTACACCCTAGCCAGAATGGTCCTTCCCTCAAAATGAGGTTGTTATAGGATACTAAGCGGTCTGCAGCTAATCCAAAGTTTTTATAGTTAAATGGTTCTCTATTTTGAACATTCCGATTGGAAATTCCCCATTGGACCTTAGCTGCTATGTAAGTCTGGTTTCTAATAGATATGAAATAATCTATCCCATTCAAGATAATTGATTTATGGACAGGCCCCAATGCTTGGATAACACCTTCCTTTGTCATCAAATTCTTCTGCCTAGCCCATAGTTGTAATGGGTCCTTAGGTTCACTCCTAACCCACAAATCTAATTCATTTTCCTGCCTTTGAAAAACATTATAGGCTTTACGCCATTTTAACTGATTAACAACAAAGGAAATAAATGCCTGGTATTGGATATCACCCACAAAAGGGCTAGGATTTGTCTCACTATCATTTTCCAATATGAGATTATGCAAATAAAACTCACACAGGAGACGTTGTACCTTTACCCCATAGAGTTTGCAGAATGTTACAAAATCATCTATAGTTTTTAACTTTATAGATTTTCTTGCCCTAACTGCCTTAATATTTAGCTGTAAATATCTTTCTAATAAAAAGAAAGCATAATTCTTGGTAGGGCATCTACAAGCTAAGACATCGGTGTGTAATGAGCAGAGAGTGTCCATTTGATTCTGGGCTAATTTTAATTGATTCATTACCTTTTCATCCTTTTCCTCTGCCTTTTGACACTTCTCGTGGGCTTCAGCCTCTGCTTCATGGATGGCCTTCATCTACTGCTGCAACTCCTGATATCTTCTCCTAGGGACAGTGTCTTCTTCCAATTTTTCCCTTTCCAATCGAGCCTGTGCTAACTCCTCTTGGAGTCTGGCTAATGTAGGGTCACTAAAAGTATTCTGACTACTAGATTGCATATTTTCACTTGAAGTGGGTCCCTCTGGAACAACTTCTTCTGGAACAGCTACCTGCTGTTTCGTATCTCCATGATTAGGCTCAGCCATAGCTTCTGCAACTTGGGGAATCAATTTAGTGGCCACTTTCCTCTTTTTCGAAGCTCTCTTGGTGGCTATGCTTCTTCTCTTTGGGGCTCGCTTGGGCATTTGTTTCATTATAAGAACCCTAATGGGTTTCCTAAGTTGTTCCATGAGTCTCTGAAGCTTCATTCGTTCCCTCCAAAGCTTTTCAATCTCAGTTACTTTCTTCCTTTTTCTTAATGGAATGGTTGTTCCTTTTTCTGGACCTACTTGCTCAACAGGGTTTTGGTCCTCATGAGCTATGCCTTCAATTGGGCTTGCTTCTCTGTTTTCTTCTTGGGGTTCTTCCTCAATGTTCATATTCCCTTGGCTAAATTCTTCAGGATTTATACCCTCAATTGACTCTACAACCCCCTGAGAATTTTCAGGTTGGGATACTGCTTCAATGTTCTCCTTTTCTTGTTCATGTTTCTCAGGGGAAGCAACCCCAGCTGATTCCATCCTTTCATTAGGGTTTGTTGTTTCTTCCAACATTTCTTTAGCCATTTCTTTACTATTAGCAGAGTTCTCCTACAATTGGTTGATATCAATATTAAGGTCTAGAGGGCTATGAGGCTACACATAGTCACTCATATTGGCCAAAATTTGGGCCAATTGGTCTTCTTGTAAAGGACTTCATAGTGAAATTGCAGTAGTGTTTTCGGGAGGCTCTGTTCCTTCTCTTTCACTGCTGTGATTATCTTTGTCCTCCTTGCAGGTATGGTAGCTACCTTCTTCCTCATTCGCGTAACGAATTTCTCCCTCAATTTCCTCTTCTTCATTATTTCCTTCTTCTGCACTGGTTTTTTTCTCACCACTGGTGTGGTGGCTCATTTCTTCTTCATCCGAGTAGCAAATTTCTCCCTCAATTTTCTCTTCTTCATTAGTATGAGGACTTCCTCCTTCCAATTGTGGAGGTTGTTCATCCTCCGAGCTGGGAAATTCCAAGGGCTGGCTACTACTACCTGGAAGGCCTTCTATCATTCCCCTACTTCTTTTTGAATGGAGGGACTGTCTACGAATTGATGGCTCAACTGCTAAACTAGCCATTCTCTTCCATTTTGGGGCAGGTAAGGCTAATCCTCCATCAACCGAAAATATCAACTCTTCCCAACTGGTCTATTGTTGGGCAAGACTACGACTCACTATTAATCTGATTAGGCAATGGTGGCTTACCACCATGTCTGTGTGTCGAGCTTTTCTTATACTATGGGAAATATCATGCAGTAAGGAATTTAAAAATGCAGGCAAATTTACAGTGCATTTCTGCTTTAATATTGCCAATAATTTAAGGTGGCAAGGTCTTACCATGTCTTTCCTTCCGTCGCATGTTATATAGGCCTACACTATTGGCCAATTCCATCCATGGTTCTCCCAATGATGCCGGCTGAACTCCTTTTCCTTTGATGACCAATGTCTATCCGTCATCCTGGAAAATCTTCATGGCTTCTTGAAGCCTGACCTTTTTCGGAGTCCATATGGTTCCTTGCGCTGGTAGACCAGACACCTCTGCAATTATTTCATCTGTTACGGCTACCTGTCTTCCTCTAACCATGGATTATCCTTCCTGCAAATTCTATAAAAACTCGGTAGCCACTGTTTCTTGGGGTTGTTGCAGCCTCGTGAAATATGTAATCCATCCCAGTTTTTTCGAAATCTCTCGTGCAGAATCATAAACAACTAGCACTTGCGGCTCACTACGAATTGATCATCCTCCCATCATCTCTGCACACTGTTACTTCTTTCCAAACACACAGTAATTGTAATGGAATAGCACAACACGGTGAATTGGAATAATATCGTTAAGTTTTTGTTATTCCCTAGAATGTAGAGATTCGATTCGCATACAGGTAAAAAAATATGCAGTGATTAAGAGACATCCGCACCCCCCCCCTGAAGGATGATGGGTCATCCTCGACCGTCAATTAAGAGAGGAAAGTACTACACAGCAGTTGTACAACAGGAAAAAACAGGCATAGTTATGATACAATCAATAAAATTATGGCATTTACTGAAATCGATGTATGTGATAAATCATAAATAGATATAGAAACGTTTGTAATTATTTAAAGATGAGGAGAATTGACAGCTTAAGATGAACATAAGTAAAAATGCGTTTATTACCCACTCAAACTAATGTGATCGATTTATGATGATTTTCATGTATAATAGGTTCGAAATCAAAGGTTGAGGATTCATACTTTCATTTGATATTTAGATAGAGATATAGGGAAAATGGTTTAATATTACTATTGGTGTGTACAAATGTGACTCCAATACCATCAGCAGAGCTCTGTTGCCCACAGGTGTCCATAACTTTGACAAAGTTTCATTTTCACCCTTGGAACCATTGTCCTTTATTTATGCCGAGGAAGTGCTTGTTAAATGTCATAACGAAGGCCATTGTGCTGGCTTGGTGACCAGATAAATCACAATGCCATTCACCGGGAAGAAGTGAAAAGTGGGCAGGCCGGCACGTGATGAGACCTCCTGTTCCAAGGAATTGTTAATTTTTTCTTTTAGTTGTCCGTTGGACCATATCCCTGGTGTGGTGGCCATTATGGGAATGCCACTTCACTTGCTTCCTTATGATCATGGTAGGCTGGCTCTTGATGAGACCCCGTATCCTCCATCTGCCATATCATAAAATCATTAGTGAAATATATAAATATTTTTTTCTTTTTCATATAGCACTTTCCTACTTATATATAAAGGATGGCTCAGCACTCCTTAAGAGTAGGGATATTGGAAGAAGTCTAAACATCTCAATAGAAAAGAATATGCCCTTATTCCTACTCCATAAGTAAAAATCAAAGAAAGTTATAAAATTTGGGAAAGAACCAACATGATAAAGATAATCGATCATATTAATTCTAGTGATAGTAAGACAACAAAGTCATGTTATTGATGATGTCCCTTTTTCCTTTTTCTTATCATTACCAAACAATCTTCTTAAAAATGACGATTTCTTTTGATTTGCTGATTCCAGTAAGCTTTAATTTGTATGATTTTTCCTTTAGAAGAGTCATCAGAAATCCTCAAAATGTTGTTCTAAAACAAAAAAAAAATCCACTCAAAAGGTGTTGTTCCTTTAGAAAGGAACAGCAAAAACAATCTGCGGAAATACTGTTCCTTTCGAAAGGAACAACAAAAAGAATATGTGAAACTGTTGTTCCTTTCGAAAGGAACAACAAAAAAATCTATAAAACAGTGAAAATAAATAGCACAATTGTTGTTCCTTTCAAAAGGAACAACGAAAACACTCTCAGCAAAGTTGTTGTTCCTTTCGAAAGGAACAGCAAAAATGTTGTCCCTTTAGAAAGGAACAGCAAAAACTCAAAATAAATGAAATAAACAGAGTTTTGAAAAAAACAGAATTTCATGAAACAAACAATCAAAATAAATGAACAATCTTTATGTACAAATTTTAAAGAAAAGAAATGATTTAATAAATGGGTGCCGAGAAGGAGTTATCCCCTTCAGCCAGAATTTTCATGGTAGAATCTTCTCGTAATTGTTGGTAGAAGGATTCTCGAGTAAGCGGTTTATGATATAATCGTACTCGATGACCGTTTACTTTGAAGGAATGTCCAGATCCATCAATGGTGGTTAATGTAATAGTGCCATTATCATGCACTTTTTGTATTTCATAAGGTTTGAGCCATCATGTCTGGAGTTTCCCTGGAAAATCATGAAACCTAGAATCATATAGGAGTGCCCAATCTCCTTCGTGGAAGATATTTTCTTTGATAAGGGCGTCATGCCATTTTTCTCTCTGTTGTTGAATTAACGCTGTGTGCTGAAGTGCAGAGAGCCTAATTTCATCTAACTCATTAATTTGCTGCAGTATTTTGGCCTCGGCTTCATTTAAATCTAGACCCACCTTTTGGGCTGTCCTTAATGTCTGAAGTTCAAACTCTATTGGAAATATGGGCTCTTTTCCAAACACCAATTGATATGGTGAATATCCCGTAGTGGCTCTCCATGTTGTCCGGTATGTCCACAATGCTTCTGGAAATCTGTAGGCCCAATCACGTCTGTGTGAGGCAACAGTTCTTGTCAATATGGATTCAATCACTTTTTTCGTGCTCCCTACTTGGCCATTTTCCTGTGGGTGGTATGGGGTTGTAATCTTGTGCTGAATGTGGTAATTATGTAGTGTTTCAGCTAGTTTATTACCCACAAACTTCGGTCCTCCATATGTGATTATGTCCCTCGGGAGGCCATATCGCACAAAGATTTAGAAAATAAATTGTATTACAGAGTCCTTTGTAGCTTTTGAAAGTGCCTCTGCTTAAACCCATTTAGTGACATATTCGATTGCAACTAGGATGTATGTTTTTTGGTTTGATGGGGGGCTAATACGGCCAAAAAAATCGAGCGCCCAGCGTTCAAATGGTTCAATTACTAGTTGAGGGCTCAAAGGCATTTCGTCAGATTGCCCAGGGCGACCTGCCCTTTGGTAGCTATCACAGGCCTGCACAAATTTTTTGGCATATTTAAAAATGGTAGGCCAATAATAGCTTGTCCGTAAAACCTTATGGGCAGTTCTACGATCTGCAAAATGTGCACCACATGGCCCATCATGGAATGCTTTCAAAATATCAAATACTTCATCCTCCCAGACGCATCTCCTAATTTGCATATTTGACCCTGTATGAAACAGCTAGCCCCCATTCCAAGAGAATCGGGTACTACGTTGTATTATCTGCTTTCGTTCATTAAGGGTTAGATGTTTAGGTAATTTACCTATTGCCAAATAATTTTCTATATCAGCATACCATGGGGTTCTGACAGCAATAGTGAAAAAATGCTCATTTGGGAAGTTGTCTTCAACTGCTTCTGTATCTGTTGGCTTTGGCATTCTTGACACAAAATCAGCTATAGGGTTCTCTTTTCCAGGTCGATCTTTAATTGTAATGTCAATTTCCTGCAATAAAATCAACCATCTTGTCACTCTTCCATTCGTAACAGGTTTATTTGCTAAAAATTTAATGGCAGAGTGATCAGTATATAGTACTACAGGATACCCAGTTATATAATGTCTAAAATTATTTACAGCATGTACTACAGCTAAAAATTCCTTCTCATTCACAGTATAATTTAGCTCAGCAGGAGATATATTTTTGCTAATATAATAGATTGCATATGGTTTTTTATCTTCCTCTTGCCTAAGCACTGCTCCAATCGCTGTGTCTGAGGCATCAGATGAAATTTGGAATGGAAAATTCCAATTTGGGCCCCTCAGCACTAGGGCTGTTGAGACAAGCTTTTTCATATCGTTGAAGGCATTGTCACATTTATCTGTCCAAATAAAATCAACATTTCCAATTAGTGCATATAAAGGTGCAGCTATTCGAGAATAATGTTCTATAAATCTCCTATAATAACCAGAAAATCCAAGAAAGCTACATACCTCTGTTTGTGTGTTGGGTGTGGGTATTAACAAAATTATCTGAATTTTAGTTGGATCCACTTGAATTCCAACTGCTGAAATATAGTGCCTAAGATAACGCCTTCGGTCATTATCATATGACACTTTTCATGGCTTAAACAAAGCCTAGTGTCAATACATCTTTGCAACACCTTTTCTAAATTTTCTAATGCTGGCTCAAAATCATCTCCGTAAGGTGTGAAGTCATCCATATATACTTCGAGCCCTTAATTTATTAAATCTGAAAAGATGCTGAGAATGGCCCTTTGAAATGTAGCAGGGGCATTGCATAGGCCAAAGGGTAAGACTCGGTAGGCAAATGTCCCCCAAGGACAGGTAAAAGTAGTTTTGTCTTGGTCTTCAGGGGAAATCTGGATTTGATTGTACCCACTGAAGCCATCGAGGAAGGAAAAGAATTTCTTTCCTGCCAATGTGTCTGATACCTGGTCAATGAAAGGAAGGGGAAAGTGGTCTTTCTAGGTTGCCTTGTTAAGTTTTCGGTAATCTACACATATTCTCCACTTCCCGTTCTTTTTTGGTACCAATACTAATGGAGAGACCCACTTGCTATCAGATATTGGGTAGATGAAATTGACATCCAATAGTTTCTATAATTCAGCTTTCACAATATCTTTAGGTGAGGGTTTAGTCTTCTTTGGGGTTGGTGAATGGGTCTCGCATCTTTTTCGGTATAGATGTGGTGTGTGCATAATTGGGGGTCAATTCCCTTCATGTCTGGATAATCCCATGCAAAGGCTTCTTTGTATTTCCGTAGTAATTGGACCAACTTCTCTTCTTGTTCAGCAGTTAGATTTTTGTTAATGTTTAGAGTTTTTCCCAGCTCAATTTCTACAATCTTGTTGTTATACACAGAAGTAGTGGGTATTACTTGATCAGGAATGTCTTTCAGAGGATCTTCTTCTTCTTTATTATCAAATGTTGCCTTGATAATGTGACATTGTAGATGGGATCTGATTTGTGGTTTATTAATAAAACTATTAATGATATCATCCTATGTTTGATCTTTAAAATCAAGGGCATCTTCTATAGTTAGAGGTGATCTCATATTTTCCATAAGATATGATACAGGTTTTTTCCTTGTTTTGATTATTGATAGGCTTGGTTGGGTTGGGGGATATAAAGCTAAATTCTTGACATAGTTTCCCCTTTTTATTGTCATGTTTCCTTGTCAGCATCCAATATAAGCATCGACAATTGCCAACCAAGGTCTACCTAGGATTAACGGGTGTCCATCTAGCCGGTTCTTTGGGTTGATAACCAGGAAGTTAGTAGGGTATTCCCAGGAATCCACAGATACCATTACATCTTGTAGTGTACCCTTTGGTTTGACTACCAATCGGTCAGCCAATTCCAATAAGGTTGTTGTTGGTTCTAGCGATGTAATGCCAAGTTTTTGACAGGTGGTGGTTGTTAGGATATTGATTGCTGCTCCCAAATCAACTAAGGCATTTGGAAACAATTTCCCATTGATTTTCACTATCACTATAGGATTTCCTGGGTCTTCATATTTTACAAGTGTTTCCATTCCTGATAATAAGTCAGATAGAGTACCGAATATTTGGACAGCTGGGTTGGTGGTTGTTCTCCTCTTTGGCTTCTTTATGCATAATTCCTTAATGGTTTTTGCATATATATGGATGTCTTGGATAGCTTGGAGGAGAGGGATTTTTATACACAAATTTTTTAATTCTCCCAGAAGATCAAAATCAGGATGTTCTAATGGGCGCAGTATGATTAATCATTCTGGGAATGGTGGAGAAGAGGTTGTTACTTGTTGTTGAGCCTCCTTCTCTTTTTGTAATGTTTGTTCTACAGGTAATAGATCTTCAATATGAAAATTTTTGTTTCTCTCTGTTTCTACTATACACCTAGACCTTAATTGAAGGTCATTACACTCCCTCAGTTCAGTGTCTAATTCTGGGGGTTCCATTATTTGGACAGACTGAACTGGCCTATTGTTTGGGTTTCAGTTGGGTTGGGCTGGGATTTGTGGTCTTAAGTTGCTCTGGGGGTTTGTATAGGGAGCTGGCAGTGTAGGTTGAGAGAGGGGAATTGTTCTAGCTGGCTGATTTGTAGGTCTTTGCTAGTTTGACTGCCAGGCCTAACTCTAAGAAGTAGAGGGGGACCATCGTGTTTGATAAGCATTGTTTTTCCAAAATGGTGGGCAGAAAGGAAAATTTTGCCAATTATTTTGATTTGTTTGATTTGGCCATGATGATGTAGGGAATGGCTATTGTGACCAATTGGGGAAAGGTGGTTGATTTTGCCACATTCCATTATATTGTTGAGCATTGTATTGAGGAGGCTGAAAAGAAGAAAATGGATTAGTTGGCATACCTAATTGTCGTGGTTGCCATTTTCGGCACTGATTAAGTAGACATACCACTTTTGATTCTTCTTCTGCCTCCTTATAAACTGCTTTTAGGCCAGGAAGTGAGGGACATCCTTCGGTGGGGTGATATTTCATGCAAATGGCACAAACTTTTATTACATCCAGCAGGCACTCTTTGTGGTTGTGCTTCTTCTTGCATCTAGGACATAATACTGCCAAATTTTTCTCTGCTTCTGCTTGATTTTGTTTGGCTTGCATAATTTCGAATTGCGTTGTTAGGTTCCCTAGTATATCTGTTTTAAGTCTTCCAGCAGGTTTCCAATATTTGCACAAGTTACACCTTCATTGGAGGTCTTGTTGTCCTGTGTAATCATGTCACGTTCTGCTGATTTTAGCCTTGTGTTGCCCCTCGAACTCCTGATACACAAATCAATGATGTTAGCATGGATTTCCTAGTATATATCACCTTTTCCCATAATATTCAATGTTTCAACCCATTGATCTTTCATTCCCCTAATTAATGTAGTTTTCAACACATTATCAGGTAAGGGTAAGGATGCATAAGGATATTTATGAAGATTGTATTGAAACCATTCCACATATTCTTCCAGGGTTTCATTTGGTTTTGCTATCATTTGGAATATTTCATCTTTTAGTTCCCGAGACCTGCAATAATCTTGATATTTCTTTAAAAACACATCTTTCATCTAATCCCAATCAGTTATGACACCCCCACCTAACCCCATAAACCATCGTTAGGTTGCTCCTTTTAATGTGGAAGGAAATAGTTTTAATTTTTGGGGGATCCGTGGTATAGTCATACCCCCTGCATAACAAATTGAATTCGAACAGAAATGCATCTTGATCTTCTGATGTTAAGCCATGAAATGTGGGAATATGTTGAAGGGGAATGGCTTTCATAGGTGCATTAACTGTGGTATATACTATAGAATATTGCAGTGTAAAGGTTTGCTGGGGGGTATGCTGCTTCTGATTTTGGTTCTGGGCCGTTTGGTAAAAAATGTGCCAATATCCTTCTGGGATCTCGAGGTAGTTCCTATACTGACTGGAAGGAGTAGGAATGGCCTTGAAAACACTTCCTTGGTCTGGAAAAATAAGTATCCCTTACTTAACTACTATTTGAGGTGATTTAGAACCTTGGTTTTGAACGATTTTAACAACACTTCCCTTATCTGAACTGCTTATTGTTTGGACTATTTCAAGAGGAGATTTTGGTTCTTCTACTTCTACTGTTTCCCATTCTCCTTCACGAATATTACTAGATTTCCCTTCTTGAGGCGAAATTAGGCAGGGATTCTCAATTTCTTGGGAATATTTCTCAATTCCCACTGTCTGACTATGTATCTCAGCAAAGGCTTCGGATGGTGACTTCGTGGCCTGAAGGGAACTAGTAGGTTGTCTAGAGATAGCTTTCCTAGGTCCTACTGATGGCTGAGATTCAGTATTTTTAAGGATTTCATCAATAAAAGTTGTTCGCCCAAGGGTCACTGGTCCCTTATGTTTTTCAGGTTTAGGAGGAATTTTGTTTTGCTTAGCTGGTTTATTCATTCAAGAAAACAAGCCTTCATTCCTACCTAAAGAAAGAAGCTTACCTAATTCTGTTGTGAAGCGGGCTGTGAGCAAGTGTGTTCCTTGCCTGGTGTGCAGGTTCAAATACCTTCCGTCTTTAATACCAAATTCTTCGCGAGAAGAAGAAAATCAATTGTGCATCACTCCTTTGAAATGGAATACACTCTCCCCGGAAATGGTGCCAAAATGTTGAGGCATAAAAGGTATCTTTTAAACACCTAATTATCCTACATTAATTATCAATCCGGGAGTGATTTTTTATTTCAAGAGTGTACTCTGTCTGAGACTGCAATTAACTAAGAGTAATGCTATAAAAGGTGTAGTAAAATATGCTAGATACAAGAGTAAATAGATGCTTGTAAAGAAATCTAATTAAAATAACATGAATGAAAATACTCTGAACTTTTAACTACTCATTCTGCAAAACATCAATCAGGGATACAGTAACAATAACTCATTCCCTTAGAAATTGATGCAAATTAAATCACACTGAGACAAGGCAATCAATCTGGGGACTTGGAAGTAGTAACCACTGTCCTCTACAGTTGATGGTCCTATTCTTTGAGCAATCGAAATGAAATCAAACTTGAACTACTTGCTCATGAAAATAACTGAAAATAACTTCTTCTAAATAACAAGAGTTGGAAAGGAACAACAACTTGTAATTCCTATGTATACACAGTAACCGAAACACTTTCTCTGCTAATCTGAACCTACGAATCAGAAAATGAACAATAAACAGGAATGGAAAAACAAACATTAATTGAACAGCAAATGTAAACTTAACGCGATCAGGCAATAAATCTTCTTAATAATTCAACCCTGTCGACAGCCAACACTATGAAACAATCAATCAGAATGAACCATAAACCAATGGAATAGCAACTAGAATTAAGTATAGAACAACAGAGCTTTATAAAAGATAACAAGAGGAATAAAATAGTAAATACGATTCTTGCTAAGATGGAATAGCAGTGTAATTCATTAACGCTCACAGCAAATCCGAATTCAATCCAACAACAATCAATCAAATCTGTAACCACAATTATCACACGATAGTAAGCAAAGGATAAGAATAAAAACAACAGAGTAATTCCACCAGGGTCGGGCCCTTAGCACTGGTGAAACACTATTGGGTTACTTCAGAACTTGAAAGATGAAATGAAACGCGCCTTTATATTAATCGAGCATAGAGTATTATAGAGATCTCTCTCTAAATCCAAGAGTTAATAAAGTGTAATATTACAAAAGAAATGTCTTGAATCCAAGGATCTCCGACCTCCTCTAATCACTAAAGGCATTGCCTTATATATCAGACTCTGACGGACAAGAAAAGGAATAAGATGAGGCTTGAACAGTGATCCCTCAGGATCGAAGGATCCTGAGGGATTTTCTTCCCTTCATTTAGTTATCACATGATTTACTTTGACTGAAGCCGAGTTGTCCCCTGCCTTTTCTTAGCGATGCGTTCGGATTTCCTTATCCTTGGCAGGATTTGGTCTAACGATGGAGGAACAACAGTTGCATTTATCTTAGCCTCGCCTCTGGTATAGATCTTCACCTCACCTAATTCTTGTTTTTAGCAACAAAAAGAAATCTTTAGTCATATTTTTACAATAAACATAAATCTTTACAATTCTACCATAATTCTTGCAATAAATCATCTTTCTAGGGTAAAAATGATTATGTCTAAAGTAAAAGAATGAGAAAAACACAATGAATCCATACCTTTTCCACCGTCAAATATCTGCAGAATGAACACAAATTAAGGAGAAAAGGGGGATCAAGTAGACATCTAGAGAAGAAATAGGGAGTCATTTTGTGTGATGAAATTATTATTTTTGAATAAGAATTCTAAGTAGCAGTCAGGGAGAGATTTGGTGAGAAGGTGAGACATGTGTGGGTGAATAGTCAAAATTTTAAAATATTAAAAATAGTTATTTCCTTGACTACAAATATTATAGTGAGTTTGGTGAGGTGGAGGTGACCAGAGAGAGGGAGCTCTTGCCGTAGGAGTGTTTGCCTCCATTGACTTGTGTTTCTTCTTTTACTACAACCACATTACAACTTAAGGGTCCCTGGGAAGAAGAGTACCAAAGGAGTAGGTTGGCAACAACTCTGTGAGTCGCCAACATTCTCACGAGACACATTATCCTTCACATGTGGATGAATACAAGGGAGCACAAGGAAGAACAAAGCCAAGAATCAAAACCCCACTCAAAGGAATGCCAATGCCTTGTGTATTCAAAAATTTTGTTATATGATTATTGATGACTTATAATGACTAAATTATAAAAGTGAATGTTATGATGGTTGAATTTCAATATATGATCATCGATGCGATGTATCTTTAAATCTAGGTTTTTTCAATATTGATTTAATTTAATTAATATGCAAATTTCCTTCAAAAAAGATGTGGTTAACAATTGACTATATAAAATGGATTGCATAATTGCTTATTTTTCAATGTTGCATCTTAAATTGTATCACTTTGTATTTGGTTAAATATGAGATGGTTCTTATATCTAGAACTTCTTCTTAAAAACGCTATCATAGGGAAGGTCCTTACATAATTCAAATAGAGAGGGATTACTCGCTCCAAATCTAGTCTTCCAAGTCAAATTCCTTTAAAAACAATGTTTGCACAAAGACATAATGAAAAAAATGAAATACACAAGCACAAGTAAACAAGAGGTCATTAAGCACCTCTCCAAAGAAGAGTTATGCTCCGACGCATTCAAATTATACAACCCAAATTGAAAGGCAAGTCTTCTAGCATCTTTGATTTTGCCATGGATTTTCCTTCTCAGGTTTATACAAAATGCTAATTTAAATGTAAATTTTCCTTCTTGTTTTAATATGGTTTTTAGTGTTAAATTAACAAATAATATAATTATGTTAATACAATTCAAACTCATAATACATTTTTATTATGAACAAACATTTTCGTGTAAACACATACATATATATTTATGCTAATTAAACCATGAATTTCATTTTCTAATAGGCCTTTTCCATATTAAAAAAAAATGATAAAATTGCATATATATTTATTTTTATTTATAATTAAAAATTATTTTTTATTATTATTCTTATTAAATTTACATTAATTTCATATTTAATTTTTAAATTTTATGAATATTAAAAACAAGTTTTTAAAACTAGACAAATCGATTAGACTTATTTACAAAAAAATCAATTAATTAAAAAACTAAACAAATCCATTCCACTTTAAAAAATAATATTAATCAAGTGAACAAGTTATTTTAATTGGAAAAAGTACTTATCTCGTTTACAATTGGTTGATGTCGTTGTAATCGTCGTCGTCATCGTCTTCATCATCATCATCATCATCATCGCAATTAAAATAAATAAAAACATATAAGTATTTTTCATCATATTAATATTAAAAAACATATATCTTTATTTCATATTTAATGAAAAATATAATCATAAGAATATTTACTAAAATATATTTTAAATATAAATTTTAAAAATATATGGAAAGCATATCTAGCGTATAATATTTTACTCCATTTCTTTCTACACTTAAAAGACAACTTATATTATTACAACAATGGTTACAGTTTACTCCGTCTTGTTTTAACTTTCGATTTGAAAAAACTTTAATGTCTACTTACTCACACCGTTTTGCTTCACCTCTCTTCTACACTTGGTGGCACCTCGGTTCGTTACAACTTTTAATCATGAGTACAAGAGGAAGCATTTCAAGACCACAAAGGCCTTCTATTTCTAGCAACTTCGTGTCCAAGCCGTAGAGGTTCGACAAGCCGCCGAAGGAATCGCGGTGTTGTCTCAAATTGATAGCACCCCCTCTAGGTTCGTTGTGGAATTCAGCAAGATCTCCAATTGATAGCACCCCTCCAAGTTCAAGTAGTGGAGGTTCGACAAGTCGTCGAAGGAACCGCGCACCATCAATTGAGAGCACCTATCTGTGTTCAAGCTGGTGAAGGTTTGACAAGCTTCGTCGAAGGAATCCTGCAGCCTTTCCACCTCACCGCATACGTACATGCCCAAGCTACGGAGGTTCGACAAGTCGCCGAAGGAATCCGGCGGCCTCTCCACCCTCGCAAGAAGACATGTCCGTTATGGAGGTTCGACAAGTCAGTCAAGGAATCTAGCGCCTCTCCAACAGAGAGCACCGATCGATCTAAGCTGTGAGGTTCGACAACCGTCAAGGAATCTCTGAAACCTCTCCAATTTCGCACCACTTCAAGTCTAAGCCGTGGGAGGTTGGACAAGTCGCCAAAGGAATCCGGCAACCTCTCCACTTCGGCACCATCAGTCCACGCGGCCAGGGAGGCTCGACAAGCTACCGAAGGAATCTAGTGCAAATTTCTCCAAAATCCAAAGAATGAGATAGGTCCAACCCGTGGAGGTTTGACAGCTACCGAAGGAATTTGGCATCCTCTCCAACTACTGGTGACCAGAAAATCCATGTAGAGGTTCTCAAATTACCAAAAGTGTTTGGTAATGATTTCAATCTACGGCAAGTAAGACCAAGGCCTTCAACGAGTTCGTATCACCGAATTCTTCGGAAATTTAACAAGAGAGAGAGAATCAATGACGATCCTTTCCAGGTGCTTCAACCGCCCTATGGAATTTGGAATACTCGAGAGGAAGATCGCATCGCTTATCTCTAATGCCCACAATCGCAAAAGTGCTTGGAAGTTCAAGATTTTAAAGTGTAAGAAAAGAATATATATATATATATATATATATATATATATATATATATATATATATATATATATATTGAACCCCAGTTAAACTAAGAGGGGGTGAATCACGAACACGTTCATGGACTTTTAAAACTTTTCATTAAAACTTATTTAACTTCATTTCATGTCCAACTTAATAGGTATAATATTAGAATGTGAGCGAAATAAGTGTTAATATAATATAATAGTAGACTTAATATGAGAGCAAAGAAAGTATTAAGTGTAAGATATAAATCGCATCAACACATAAACATCATGCACAAAGACACTGTGATATAAGTGGAAACCCATAAAGGGAGAAAACCACATCTTATTATTGTCATGGCGTTGCAAAGGCAAGCTCCAACTCCCTCTCACCATTTTTTTCCTCGTTACAGGCACCAACCTATAGGAGGCTCCAATCCTCAATTTTGCAAGCTACAACTTGCAAGGAAGCACCAACTCCCTTCAATTTTCTATAGGCACCAACCTATAGGGCTCCAACCCCGCCGCCCACAATCGACACCTATCAAGCCGCAACTTAATAGGAAGCTCCAACTTCTTCAATTTATCAAATCGAATGTTTGTTGATTTACCTCGTATATCAACTCGTTATGTAGATTTTCTTTTCTTTCTTTTTCTTTTCTTAATATTCTCTCGCCTGCCTCTTCTATACTCGCCTTATCTATATTTACTCTCTCTAACTACTCTTATGCATATCCAGCTGATATTATTTATAGGTTCCTCACATGACTATTTGTATTTCATGAATTTGAGGAATAATGGTGACTTTCAGCTTCGCTCTTTCATTCCTTTATCCAACTCAATTTAAAATTATAATGATATGTACAAATTTTCTTCATGTTATAGTGGATTTTTCTTCCGCTTAGGATACTTGCCAATGCATCACAAACAATAAAAATTAATTACAACATTTACATTCGTACTTTTTTTAGTTACACACTTCAATTTCACTCAGCCTTCTTTCTCGGGATTTTGGCTTGACTCGATTTGTATTTTCTCGTCGGCCGTTTTCTCTTCGTTCTTGTAGGCTCTCTATTCATTGCGCTTGTATAATCGTTGTCCATATAACCTGCCTTTTGATATCACTACCGCGCAATTTCAATACTTTTACTTTCTACAAGGCAACCTTTACATGCCGAATCTTTGTCATCACACTTGTAAGCATTCGGGTCAACCTTTGACCTTTATAATAAAATTCAACCTTTGTGTAAAAGGTATTCAATGTTCTTTTCCCCAACCAACCCATAATTCGAATAGTTCAATATCCTCGCTCGGTTTTTAATTCAATAAGGGAGCCTTCTTCATCCTTTCTTCGTGTTCAATTTTTTGAATTCATAGAATTAGATTAAGGAATGTGTTGATTGCTTAGTACCAAATGATACAATAAATGAAATTTCTTATGTGACCCAATACCTTTGACATTTAAATAAACCCTCGATGTATATTATTTCATTTCGTGGGCTTCACACCTCATAACTAAATGTTTAAACCTTATAACTATGACCCCAAAGATTAATAAATCCGCAAATCTTAACAATAATCAACACATTCGTATGCATGGGACCCACTATACAATCGACTAATCAATCAAATTCACATGCCTGTACCTTTAAGTTAATCTTCGTGCATCTTCCCAATATGATCACCATCATATCGCTCTCCGCATCGATGGCTTGTGTCATTGGGTCATTCGCGTCTTTGGTCGATGGTTAATGCGCGATGGCGCGCACTTCGAACGTACTCGTTTTGGAACCTCTGCCCGAAGCCACGTGTCGAACACTCAATGGAATCGTTTCCAGTTTGAAAATACCACTCACTTTTAAAGCGTGCGATGAAACCGGAAACCGCCTTTCACCGTTCACCTTGCCTCTGCTCGGTACTCTTCTGCTACGTGGTTCCGATTTCGTACAAGGTTCCACCTTTATTATTTAAAAGTATTTTCATCATACACCAACACTAAGACTCATAGACTAATCAATACCATGGCATCGTTAGACCTTACATACTTACACAAGCATACAAATGAATTGTGCCATTACATAGAGGTGTATAACTACAAGCCTTCAGGAGTTTATGCAATTAAACTATATTATCGCTCTTGGTTCGGGAGCATGAGTATCCAAATAAAATTCTTGCAAGTTTCTTAAGACAGAGGCGAAGCCTTTCAACATAATCTTCCACCAATTTACCATGTCAGTAACTACACATATGGCTACATAATCAATGACTTTCAAAAGAACATCAATTTATTCCAATCCCACAAGATCACAATAAATCTAATTACACAAAGCTCACACTACTATACATTCCACATAGTCAATTTAGGTTCCACTAGGGTTCAATGGTGTATCCACACATAACCCACTACGTAGGATTTGTATTGGTCACAAGGATTCATCAAAGAACACATTCTCATTAATCGACCATACAAGTAGATTCTCAAGACAAAATTCGCACAGAACTCGGGACACTTGGACAAATGCACGTTAACATTGAAACAAATCTTCATTATACGTTGAGTGCTTACAACTTTCTAGTGGCCGCATCTTCAATCGATTGGCCCTTCTCCTCTGCTTTGCGCTCCCATGCATCCCATGCGCTTCCGAGCCCACTAATCCACCTGCTTTCGTCTCTACTACCTCACTTCTTTGTTGTTGTTTCGCCTGTTCTTTTTTTTTTAACTCCTTTTCCATCAATGACAACATTTCCAACAATCTCCCCTTTATATTGATGGCAATGTACTTCTTCTATTTTCCTTTTAGACCCTTCCTTCTATTGCTAGCTCTTCCTCCCCTTGACATAAATGGCAAGGGGTTGCACATTTTCAGTAGATTTTATCCTTTGATCCTATGGTTTTATCCTCTTTTTCAACATTTCGTGCATTTCTCCGAGATCTTCCGACTTTATACCCCGCTCGCTCCCACACCGTGGATTAAATCTAAAGTTCCGATCCTTTGTATCGATCGTATACTGGATGGGTTCTTTCCATAAGCCTTTGATCCCGAGGACTCGTTTAAGGATTTTTGTTGGTCGATCTTCCCCCGGAATGATATTTTCGTTTTCGCTTCTCCTCCCCGAAATCGTGCTTTTTTTATATCGTAGAGTAGCATCTACGTATACTACCCCTAGTCTATCTCTCAAATATTCGAATGGTTCTCTAGCAAGAGGTTTGGTAAATTACATATGTTGTTTGTTCTTTTGTTGGCACATACTCCGGGCTTTACTATCTTCTCGAGCCACTTGTTCTCGCAGAAAAATGATGCTTGACTGGGATATGCTTAGTTTTTGAGTGAAGCACAGATTTTTAGATATACTTATAGCACTTGTATTATCACATTCGATTGACATAGGTTCATCAATGCTTACCTTCATGTTCGAGAGTTTGCTTCATCCACATGACTTGTGTACAACATGTTGCTACTGCTATATATTCGTCTCTATTGTAGATAGAGAGATGTATGTTTGTTTCTTTCTTAACCATGCCACCGTACTTTCTCTCGTATAGAATGCACCCCTCCACTTGTGCTTTCTTCTCACATTCACACAATGTTCAATATGCATCCGTGTATGCCGTCAAAGTGAAGTTTTTTCTTTTAGGATACCAAAGTCCATATTGTGTTGTTCCTTGTAGATACCGAATATTCTTTTTATCGCCATAAGATAGTTTTGTTTCTTGCCGCTGATATCCGGCCACTATTCCTACTACTAGCATGATGTCTCGGTCTTGATGCAAATGACACAATGCACTTCCTATCGCTGGGATCCGTAGAGTTTTTGATCCATATCATCATACCCATCATCAAAGACACAGCCTTTTGCATCCCATGATCATGGGAGTTGACACAGTTTGCAGTCTTCCATTTTGAACTTTTCAACATTTCTTTTAAGTATTTTTCCGTGAGATGAACATACCCGTGTTCTCTTGCTGAATTTGAAGTCCTAAGTAGAAATCCCAGCTTCCAATCATGTACATCTCAAACTCTCGTTTTCATCTCATCGCAAACCCTTTTGCTAGTTCTTCTCTCGTCGCTTCCAAACATAATGTCATCAACATATACTACAACACCAGGAGTTCAGTTTTCATGGGCTTTATGTATAGATCGTTGTCTACTCCACCTCTCTTAAAGCCTTGTTTTTGCAAATATTTATCTAGTCTTGAGAGTACCAAGCACGAGGAGCCTCGTTTCACCATAAAGAACCTTTTTTCAGCCTACATACATAGTCTTCTTTGTCTATTAATGAGAGGCCTTCTAGTTGTTCCATGTAGACTTCTTCTTCTCTAAGTCTCCATTCGTAAAATGCAAACATTTTACATCCATTTGATATACCTTGAAGTTTTGGTAGCATGCAAATGCTGTGAATATTTTGATTGCTTCCATTCTAGCTGGCTGTGGAGCAATGGTAGTTTCATCGTAATCAAGTCCTTCGATTTGTGAGTATCCTTTGCGTACCAAATTGTCAGATCTTGACTACTTGTCCTCGCTTTCATTCATTTTATTTTTGAATACCCATTTTGAGCCTATGAAATTTTTCTCAAGGTCTAGGAACTAATTCCCATGTATTGTTTTTTTCAATTTGGTCCAATTCTTCATTCATAGCATTTACCCAAGAATTTTTCCTTTTCATTGAATTGTCAAATCTTCTTTGGCTCTATTTGTGACAACATGGCTATGTATACTCCTTCTTGGGCTTTGTTCCGTTAGCTTCCTTCGTTTGGACCCCTATTCCCTTGTCTCCAATGATCTGATCTTTAGGATGGTTCTTCTCCGAGTATATCTTGAGGAGCTTTAGAAATCACTTCCGTATCTTCCGTTGTCTTGCTTGTTTCCTCATCATCTTGGTTTTCATGGTTGTCCGATGGACTCAGCGGTTTGTATCTCTTAATCGTTTGGAAGTTCTTCATCAAATCTCACATCAATGCTTTCTACTATTTTTCAAGAGTCTTGTTGTAGACCGTACTCCTCTTTGTTCTTTGGATGCATATCCTAGAAGCAGCTCCTTCATCTCGCTTCTCGCATCAAATTTTCCAAGTTTTTCATCATTATTCTCCTTTATGTAACACTTCCTTCCAAAAAATTCTGAAAATTTTTGATTTAATCGTTTTCCATGCCACAGCTCATAGGGAGTCTTGTCACCGCTTTGGCCTTAAGTGAGCTTTATTAAGGATGTACCACTGTGCAGTACCGTTTCCGCTCGTAAAGTTTGAGCAATATTATTTCGCATCATGGCTTTGGAAATTTATGGAACATACCGTTTTGTCTCTCTCGCTACTCCATTTTATTGTAGGTGTTCCACAATAATAAATTGTTTAGTTGCGATTCCACGTTCATTGCATAGGTCGCAAAGTCATAATCCGTAAATTCACCTCCTTTGTCTAATCCGATGCATTTCAGCTTCGCATCTTGTTTGATTTTCTACTAATTCTTTGAGGATATTAATTTTTTCCGCAGCTTCGATTTATTCTTGAGAAATGCAACCCATGTCATTCTAGAGAATATCAACATGAAGTAGGATTCTCCACTTGTAGTTTTGGTTCTTGCGAGTCCACACAAATCCATGTGCACAAGTCAGAGAGGTCTTCTTGTTGATAACTCATCCTTGGCCTTGAAGGATGTACGAGTCTCTGCTTTGCCTAATTGACATGATTTGCATATGGTATTAGAAGGCCTCTTTATTTCTCGGCATGTCTCCTCGACAAATTTTCTTATTGCTTAGTCCGATGATGTGATCGAAGCTAAGATGTCCCAACCTTATGCCATAACCATGACTCTTCTAGTTTGCTAATATGACATGCTTCATCTTCCTCTTTCACAATGTAAACATTACTCTCCGTTCGAACCCTTCGCGTAGTCTTACCCGTGGTGCTTGATCTAACTTCACAATATTGTGCTCTAAAATAACTTCATGCCCTTTGTCACACATCCGATCGACACTTAGTAAATTTTCTTTCATCCCATCTAAAAATAGTAATAATCTTGGGCCTTTCCTCCCCTACCGTCTTGCGTCGACCGAGCCTTTTCCCTTGATCTTTCGATTTATCATCGCTAAAAAGTAACATTGACATATTTCTTTTCATCAAGAGTTATAAACTTTGATTTTTGTCTTCCTCGACATGTGTTTAGAGCAACACGTCCAAATACCATTGGCTTTTCGTATCTTGGAGTGCTTAGAGCTAGGTCACACTTATTCACCTTCTTTATCCATCGGAGGCACCTTGTTTGGTATCTTTTGTGAGGTGATGAACTACATCTTCTTAGAGTGACATTTGGAAGGTATATGTCCAACTTGATCGCATACACAATATTTCCGATCATAATTTTTTGTAGAATTATGAGTATGAACCGAATTTCTTTGATTCATACACCTTCTTGAGGTGTTAAACATCAATCTTTGTCCATAATTTCTACACTCAATGATTTGATGGCCAAAATTTTCGAGCTTACAATAAAAACTAGAACCATAGAAACTATTTCGCATACCTCGATGTAAGGTTGTCTCTTCCATTTTTTTCTCGGGGAAGTCTCTTCAATGTTTGCATCTTTTGTTGGTTTGAATTATCTTCCTGCATGAAAATATGCAACAATGTGTCCCAGCTCAGGCGTACATACCAGGTGGCATTCTTCATCGGAGGGAAGAATCTCCTCGATGTTTCCAAATTTTACATACCAAGGTCTTAGTATTTATTATATTCTTTACTACTTGTGGTTTCTTCGATCTATGTCTTCCTTATTAAGGTGTTTCTTTTTTTGTAGGAATTGTTTGAGATGCTTCATCATTCTTCTTTCTTTTACAAAAAAATAATCTCTCTATCAACCTTTTCTTTGCCTTTACTCGATTCTCCTTCATAGCCTATTCCGGCTTTTATCAAGGGGATCTTTGAGCAACCGTAATTTCATTCAACTTACTAGAGTCGGTCGTTTGAGAAGAGTTTACAACCACTTTCCTTTGAGCATTTTCTAGTTTCTTCTTGACATACTACTTCTTCCCATCTTTCTCTTGTTCTCGGTTTTATCCTACTTGCTGAAGTAACATGTCTTCTATCTTCTTAGTTTCTTCAACCTCACCTTCTACCGCATGAGGACTTCGATTTTTTTCTCTATGCTTGAGAAGAATGTCCTTTTGTTTTCTCGCACTTCAATTTGAGTCCGTCAATCTCCTCCGCAGCACTTCTTAGCTCCCCCTCAAGGTAGATTTCCCTTCTTCTTATTCATCTTCTAAAATAGAGTCCTTCAAGTTCTTATATGGCCATCAATAAGAATTTAGAGGCTCCTTCCTCACTTGAGGGTTCATCCTAATCTTCAAATGTACGTTGTCTTGTTGAGCATAGAAAGATTTTCTCGATGAACTTCTTTTCCCTTTCTACCAGCTTCTTTGATTTATTTTTCTCCTCGACTCTAGAGCCTCGATTCCTTACTTTCTTGTGAGGACACTCAGGCGCATAGTCCAAATCTTTCCACGCTCAAAGCATTTTAAAGGAATTTTACCTTTGTATTTACCTCGAGCCTCTATCCAATTCCTTGACAAATTTTTCCTCTTCTTCATCCAAGCAAGAGCATATGTCTCCCTCTTCTTCTTTTCTTTCTTTTCTCGTTTTTAAAGGTTGCCCCTCGTACTGGCTTCTTCTTCAAGTGGGAACCTCATCTCATATGTCGTTAGAATTCCAAGTAGTCAAGTTCATGGTCAAGGTCTCCCAATTAGTTGTCTCTTCTATTGTAGACACCTTGGATTAAACCCGGATGGAAGAGATCTTAGAATATTTTGCACAATTATACTTTTCTCGCATGGTCTCTCCAAGAGCTTTCATATTGTTAAATAATTTCGTAAATTTTAGGGAAGAAATCGTGCAATGTATTCATCATCATTCATTTTTAAGTTCTCAAACTCGGGCTCTATAAAATTGAAGTTTGGTACCTTTACTTTCTTGTCCTTCACGATGTTCTCCAAGAGTATCCCACATTTCTTTGCGGTGCTGTCTTGTGCACATTGATAAACTCGGCTCACACAACTCATTCAAGATGGCATTCATGGCTTTTGCGTTAGCTACAACATCTTTTTTTGTTTCTTTTCTCTATGTCAGCTTGCCTTTGGGGCATATCCCAATTCCACAAAGAGCTCCGTACTTCTATTCCTCGGAGACATTATGTATGTCCTCATTCTCCGATTTTCCGTAAAAGCATAATTTTCACCAAAGGAAGAAAGGGGGCTTTTATTGCTGAGCATCTTTCTTTACTAGCCATATTGAGAACCTCGGGATCTCTTTTTCAGCCGTTAGACCTGCACAAAGGAACTTGCTCGATACCAATTGTTGAACCCTTAGTTAAACCAAGAGTGAACCGCCTTTAACACATTCATGGAATTTTAAAACTTTTTCATTAAAACTTATTTACACCTTCATTTCATGTCCAACTTAATATGTGAGTAATCTAATGTGAGCAGCAGTGTTAATATAATATAATAAAGAGACTTAATATGAGAGCAACAGTATTAAGCAGAAGATATAAATCAGATCAACACATAAAGACCATGCACAGAGACACGATATAAGTGGAAACTCATAAAGGGATAAAACCACATCTTATTATTGTTGTGATGCAAAGGCAAGCTCCAACTCCCTCTCAACAACGTTTTTTCTCAAGAAAATTCAACCCACAGGAGGCTCCAATCCTCAATTTCGCAAGCTACAACTTGCAAGGAAGTACCAACTCCTTCAATTTTCTGCAACCCGTGAGGCCCCAACCTTAGTCGCCTACAATCGACAGCCTATCAAGCCGCAACTTGATAGAAGCTCTAACTTCTTCAATTTATCAAACTCAATTTTTGCTAATTTCATTTCGTATATCACCTCTATTCTCGTAGCTTTTCTTTCTTCTTTCTTTTTCTTAATATTCTTTGTTTGTCTCTTTTTCTATACTCGCCTTCTCTATATTTATTCTCTAACTACTCTTATGAATATCTAGTTGATATTATTTATAGATTTCCTCACATGACTATTTATCATAAGGAATTTTGAGTGAACAAGCATAATTCTTGTCATTTTCATTTCTTTATCCAACTCAATTTAAATTATAATATATGTACAAATTTTCATGCTACAAAGTGGGATTTTTCTTTTCTCCTCTCAGGATACTTGCCAATGCATCACAAACAATAATAAAAATTTAATTACAACATTTACATTCAGTATTTTTAGTTACACACTTCAATTTCACTCAGCCTTCTTTTCTCGGATTTGGGCTTGGTCGGATTTGTCTTTTCTCGCTCGTTGTTTCTATCTCTTTCATTCTTGTAGGCTCTCTTATTCATTGTAGTTGTATAATCGTTGTCCATATAACCGTCTCTTTGATATCACTTCACTGGGCAATTTCAATACTTTTTAATTTCTGGGTAAAGGCAACCCTTTACATGCTCTAATCTTTGTCAATAGCACTTGTAAGGATTCGGGTCAACTCCTTCGACCTTTATAATAAAATTCAACCTTTGTGTAAAAAATACATTCAAATTTCTTTGCCCAACCAACCCATAATTCGAATAGTTCAATATCCTGGTTCATTCTTTTAATTCAATAAGGGAGCCTTCTTCATCCTTTCTTCTGTGTTCAATTTTCGAATTCATAGAATTAGATTAAGGAATGTGTTGACGGACTTAGTACCAATCATCGATATAATAGACAACCCTTATGTGACCCAATACTCTTGGATATTTAAATAAACTCGACAGCTATTATTTCATTTCGTGGGGCTTCCTTCACACCTCATAACTAAATGTTCAAACCTTATCCCCAAAGATTAATAAATCCGCAAATCTTAACAATAATCAACACATTCGTATGCATGGGCCCCACTATACACAATCGAATAAATCAATCAACACACACGCCCGTACTCTTAAGTTAATCTTCAGTGCATCTTCCCAATATGATCACCCACATCGTATCGCTTCCTCTAGATTGACGACTTGTGTCAATACGCTCACGTCGTCTTTGGTCGATGGTTAATGCACAATGGCACGCATTGAACAACTGTCTTTTGGAACTTCACCCGACGCCATGTGTCAAATACTCAATGGAATTGACTCTCCGAATTTGAAAATACCGCTCGCTTCCGCAAAAGCGTGCGATGAAACCCGTAAACCCTCCTCTTCACCGTTCGACCCGGTCTCAGCCTCAGCTCTTCTACGTAGGGTTCCGGTCTCATACAAGGTTCCGCTTCTTTATTATTTAAAAGGGTTATATCATACACTCAACACTCGAGACTCATAGTACTAATCAATACCATGGCATCAAGTTAGACCTTCCTTATACTGTTACATGTACACTATCACAACGGGAATTGTGCCATTGCAACGGTAGGTGTATAAATACGAGCTCTCTCAGGAGTTTATGCAATTACACCATATTATCACCTTGTTTCCTTGAACACGAAGCCATCCAGCTTAAAATTCTATACAAGTTTCTTAAGACAGACAGGCGAAGCCTTTCAACACAATCTTCCACCGCAATTTACCATGTTGGTAACCATGTGTATGGATACAAGCATAATCAATGACTTTTCGCAACATCAATTTATTCCAATCCCACGCAGGATCACCATAAATCTAATTACACAGAAAGCTCACACGGCTCATACATTCCACATAGTCAATTTGTGTTCTGATCGAGGGTTCAACAACATATTGACACATAACCCTGACTACATAGATTTGTATTGGTCACAAGGATTCATCAAAGAACACATTCTCATTATTGACCATACAAGCATACATTCTCAAGACAAAATTTGTACAAGTAACTCGACTTGACAAATGCACGTTAACGCCGAAACAAATCTTCATTATATAGTGGAGTGCTTACAACTCTCTAGTGGCCTCATCTTCAATCGATTGGCCCTTCTCCTCCTGCTTCCGCAAAGCTCCCATGTACTTATGCGCAGCTTCCGGAGCCCACTAATCCACTCGCTTGTCTCTCGCTACCTCATCGCTTTGTTGTTGTTTCAGACTGTTCTTTTATCTCCTTTGCCATCAATGATATATTTCCAACAATATATATGATTTCATATGAGGACAACTATTAGAAATCACTGGAGAGTATGAAATATCAATAGCTAATGGCCACACACTTGAACTCAAAAAAGTTTAGATTTACCCGAGATTTGTCTTGCATAATGTTTCCAATTCACACCCCTCCAGCCTCAAAACCCTTAATTTTTTTAATTGTAATCCAAGAAAGTAAGTACTTGTATGGAAAATAACGCGCAGAAAGCGACATGAGATTTGGCAAGCACGCCTCGCAAAATACGATCCAACGCATGCCCTTAAGTCTCAACAAGTTGCAAATTTATGACATCAAAACCCAGCAGCGGGCCTATTGGGAAGATTCAATATCAAACTGCTCCCCCAACATTTGGTGACTCCACCATTGGTACGATGCCAATGGTTGAATGTCATACCCCTAAGGAAGCAAATCAATTTCACCGATTCCATGTCCTTCCATTATAACTCGTTCATGCGCGATGCTTGTGATGGTTAAATTTAATTATTTTGAAAATGTATACATAATATTTCTATGGAAAAAAAATATAACAATAACTATTTTAAAAAGTTTGAATGGTTGAGGTCTTAGCGAGATGATTGCCTCGTGTAGCAAATCGTTAATGTTGCCATGTGGGACGCCAAAGAGGGCGTGGTAATCCCAGTCTCTACAATTTCTCTTCCCAAATCATGCAGATCATGATATGTATGACATCTTTGTTGTCCACTTTTGCAAGGCATTTGAGTTGCAAATTTCGAACCCCCAACGAACCTTTCTAGCTTGATCCATTCCATACTTTTATGGCACTATTCTTGTTTTTTCCCTATGAAAAAACAGAAAGTTATATCTAAAAATATCTCGTTGTTCCTCTTCGCTAAGTTTATCATAACTAATTTTTTAATTTATCCTCTTATATCAACTCTGTGAGTTGTGATAGTATGGCCTCCCAATCAAAGCGTTGGTGGTGATTTCCATAGAGAAGTGTCCCAAACACCATTAATGATAGGGGCAATCCATCACATGCTATTAGAAATTTATTTACCGTATTGTCAAACCCCGAGTGTGGATAGGGCCGATAGAAGGCATATAAACAAGAGTTAGTTATAATGTTGGGTAAGGAAGGCCCTCGTTAACTTATACATGGATGAATCTTCCACCCTCGACCTAGCTAGGACACCTTGGTCCCGAGATGTAATCAAAATTAATCTATCCTTTTGTAAGGAATTTCTATTCGTAAAAGGGCATCTACCTCGGTTAACATGATCTATGTCATTTAAAATTAAAAATATTTTAGAAGATGAGAGATATTGTCTAAGTAACTATGTACCTTGATGAATGTCATCTATTTGTCTGATCCAAATGAAAGAAACCCTTCAAAATTTTACTCTCTGCAAGGAATGTAATGAGATTATTGCATTTTCTCTTATATCCGATAAAAAGTAGGAATTGTTGTACTCCCCGAATGCTTTCTATTGAAAATCTCTTTTTTCAAAGTCGTCTTCTCGACTCCGCCTAACCCAACTATGCCCACAACCTAAACTTCTCCTTGTAGGCCGCTATGCTAATACTTCGTAGTTTCAAAATCTTCGCTTTTTCATCTAAACCGGTGGGATTCTTGGCCAAAAACAATTGTTTTTTTTCGGCCATTAGTTCCACCACACGTTTGACAACCCTCATCCAACAAGAGACCCTCGTCGCCGGCTATTGAGCAGTAAATATAAATAAATAATTAATTGGAAGCATAGACAAAGCATCATATGCATATGCATGTTAGGTATACTTATAATTGAAACCACAGGCAAAAAATCATACACATTATATTTGAATGAATCACTTGTTAAACTTGCAACCTTTAGAATCAAATCCACTCATCTTGATGTTGACTCAATTTGAATTTCGCAGTTCGTTTTGGGAAACTAGGATGGAGGCGTTGGGTATGTGAATGCCAAATGGTTATAGAAATCAAAAGTGGGAAACTATGAAGGCCGAAGTGACTCGAGACTCGAAATGCGAGATAAAAAGTGAATTCAAGAGGCTATCAAAAAATGTGGAGGGAATTGTAAGGGGAGAAAAATTTTTGGGAGTCCCGAGATATATAGATCCTCCTTCTCGCCGTATGCTTGCACCACCACCACATGTAGCAGGGGAAAAATAAAATATTTTCACTTTAACACACCCTTAGTAAAGTGCAATTGATGAACCTCGTGGAATTTGATCTCTTACGCGTGAGGTCCACATGGTTGATGGTTTACAACGAATCTTTCTCTCGTGCGTGGGGGTCCAAAACTTAATAGTTTGCTGTTGAATCTTTTCGTTCTCGCGTGTAGGGGTCCAAACAAGTTTAACTTTCATATTTTGTTTCCGAATTTTCACCGTAATATCATTGCCCGGTGTTTAACTTATTTGTGTTTATCCAAAAATATGATATATATTACACAAATATTTCACTACCATGTTCTCTCATGCTAATATCTAATGGGGAATCCTATTTTGTTAAAGATAAAATCTATAATCAAATCAATCGTTAATTAAGAAATTGCACAAGAGAATCAAATTATAGGTTAGAAAATATTTTATGGTAATTATATTATGGAAAGAAACTTTTTAGCATGCCAATGAGGTTTGTTTTGACGGTGAAGAGTGTGTTGTTAAGACACTTGTGATTAAAAGGTCACCGGTTCTAATCTTTTTCGAAGGCAAAAAAATCCACCCATGATAAGGGTTGGTGTAGCCGAGGATCTGCGAATCCCCGAGTGATTTTGACAGCTTAGATGCCCCTCAGACACAGTTTCTCAGACCAAAGGTTTGGCGTGGTGTCATGTTAGGACCCACATAACCAAGAAAAAAAAAAAAACTTTTTAGCACATTTTTTTTTTAAAGTCAAGTTTCTATTTATAGAGTTAAAAGAAAGTACATTAAGGCAAAACCACAAGTAGTCTCACCCTGACCAAGGTTGTTGACTATTGTTGATAGCATATGACAATGAAACAAAAAGATAAAGAGAGACACAATCCACAATTTCAAAGGCCATAGGCCCTGTAAACAGACAATACACATAAAACACTTATAAACATGCTAGTCATCGCAGGTGATGGAAGATGGGTTGTGTGAAGTAGTACCAAGAGGTAGCGTGAGGGTGAAAGGAGCATTTAACATGCTCCTCGAAATGGGTCATCTAACTCTCGGTGTTTTTGAACTTTTTTTGAAAGAAAATTTCTGGCCTCACTCGTACGACCACACGATGCACTCACGGGTATGGCCTTCAAAGTAATGCATTTTGTTCAGTTGTATCTAGCATTTTTTGCATGCTTCACTTGGGTCGACCCGTTTCGAGTTCTCGAGACAATCTAGCACGCATTGAAGCACCTCGTGGCATTCTCCCATGCAACACCTTTGTTTCCAACCATGACCACTCCGACGCCAAACTCCCTCCATGGCGAGCCAAGCCCCTCTCTCCCGAACCGAAGCATTTTGGCGCCCCCCGACTTCTAGTAGACCCCACACTTCAGCTCCCGCGAGCACCACCACCTCTATTATTAGGGACCCTCATGAGCTGCGAACCCCTCGATGTTTCCATCCTCCAAACTACCGCCACCCATGCCGCATACCATCACAAGTCTAGCTCGAGACTTTGACCACACCAAAAACTCTCCGAGCTTGGTGACACCTAGGCAGTAAGACCTCCCAACACATGGAGTCGGTCTCATACCTCTCGAAATGCTCAACACCTTTGAGCAACACCGAATTCCACCGCTTATAATTTTCTCGCATAGCCATCGGGGTTAAGACCTCCTCCACCAGCATCCAGCTCATCCCCCTTTCTTGAAAAAATTACCCACAACAACCCAGCGTGAAGCCACACCCGCTCCCCAAAGACACTACCCTTCACTCCCAAACCTTATACTCGTACAAGGAAGTCGAATTACGATGCTTCCTCTCCACCAAAGACTAATACTATGCCACCCTAGTTTGAACCCACCTCCGTAAATCCAAAAAGTCTCGTAGACCATCCCCATAAGTCTCACAAACACCACCCTCCCCGGTAGACTTTCCACTCCCCCATCTCACCCGCTCAAAAAGAAGCTCCCCCCGACCCACCAACAAAGGAGAAAGTGCTTGTGTCTACGCTGGTCATACTTTCGGCCCGGGTAGCTCCTTCAAAACTTAAGTCCTCGCACAATCAGCCCCCCCATCGGGCTCCTGAAAAATCACCACTATAGAATGACCCTTACTTCCTTATGCCACCCTCCATATCATTCTAGACTCGTTGCCCTCTCTGCTATCCTTGATGCGAAATGAAACCTCTCATGCTCGAAGTTAATGACTATCATACACAATATGGTGTAGGCCGGTTGTGAGGCCAACTTGACCTGTTTGCCTCCACTTGTTATTCATGTGAATCCCCATGTTCCCACGAGAACTCCCTCACCCCCCATCGTGGGAATTTTTAACACAATTATAAATCATATCCCAAATTTATATTTATCTCAACAAATTATCTTTTTTTCTCATCACCACAATCTGCATTTAAATTCGTGTGGAATGGAGTGAATAGTTTATGTTAACCAATTTACAATAAAAACATCATTGTGCATTTAAACTAATGTATAATGGGTGCATAATTTTAACATGATTTAAATTAATGATATCTCGTTACATTAGAATATAAATATGTGCATCATTCCAATCTATACTGTAATGATGTAACGTTATCGCAATAGTGTAATGTAATCAATGGATTTGTTAAAATAATCAATGCAATCATCAAGAAAATATAATTCTACCGATATAGTATGATGGACCTCTTCAATTTATAACAACATAAACATTCAAGAGGAACTCATATACATACTCACAACCAATTGTTCTCCTGACCTAAAAAAAGATGTTATGTAGAATAAAATACAAATACAAGCAGAGGATCACTTATCATATTACATGGTCTTAGTAAGAAAAAAACTATGTAGCATTTTCATGAGTTTGATAAGTTATAATTTGTTTTAGAGAAGCACGTGTATATATGAAAATTATAAATATAGTGGAACCAAAATCTAAAAATTTTAAATGGATTTGACAAGATCTCGATAAATTAGAATGCCGTATCTAAAAAAACTTGAAATGGATCTTGGGGGGAGGCCCCCAAGATCTCGAAAAATTGAAATGCGCGTAAAATTTTTGAGAACACGCCGTAAATAAAACCACAAATAAACTTGTTTTATTAAACAAGAGAATAAATGTAGAAGCTACATTGTGGTGGACAATTTTTCCTTTTACAAAGTGAGGCTTGTTATTTATGGTCCCTTTTTTCGAGTTACAATACCATGGGTAGATACCATGGGTCGATACCATGGGTGGATACCACTTACAATACCATGGGTAAATTCCATGTGTGGATGAATACCATGGGTCGGTTCCACTTACAATACCATGGGTGGATGGATAATATGGGTGGATGAATACCATGGGGTGGATGCCATTTTCCATTCGCATCATTCCTCACTTAAGAAGCAATGGTCCCCATTGCGGAAGTTCCCTCCCCGAGAATCCTTTGTTGAATATGAATAGCAAATCGAAGAGAAGGGTTTTTTTGTAGTTAACCCTTAACCGTGATGAATGAATATCCGAGGATGGAGATACCGTAATGCTTGTGACCAACTCGTAATATTGATAGTTTGGGCTTACTCTAGCAAATGGATTTCGATGAACCGTGGGTTTGTGGATGAAACAAAACCATGAAAAACTAAGATCGTAGAATATAGATACTCTGTAATTCTTGTGACCAACTCGTGTTACTAACAGTGTGTGGCATAAACGAAATGGACTGATGAAAAGGATTTTGTGCTGCTGACCCATAACAATGATGTTGATTGTTGATGAAGTAGCAGAAGCCTACATAGCTTGGGGTGGGAAGGCACGTCTCCAAATAACCCAAGCCAAATGTTGCTATGATGAAACTAATGAATGTGAAGTAGATGCCTACTAAAGCGGGGTGGGAGGGCACGTCTCCGAAGGGAACCCGCTCTCGAATGTTGCCCCTCGCATTTAAAATGAGCATAACTACGATCAATATAACTCGGTAATATTTATTATAACCTATTTTTAGAAATGGAATGCTCATTCTAAATCTTCTCGTGTGTTTGAAACTCGCCATCCCGGAGACTCTAGACTCTCAGCATTTGAGTTGGAACTATCTCACCGTCATAAAATTTTTGAAAAAAATAGCTGATTTTAAATCAACAATAACTCCCACATCCGACTCCGATTAGACAGTATTGCTTTTTTAAAATCGGGTGATTTTTCAAGGGGAGCACAGTATCCGTAACCATTTATCTCAAATTTCCACTAAAAACAAGCAATAAATGATATGAGATCCGCCGTCCATGAATTATCGTCGTAAAAATTGCTCTAACATTGTTGATTTTGAATCAACGATATCTCCCTCATCACAACTCAATTCGGCCGATTTTTTTTTAATTTGAGTGTTTTTCTCGCAAAGGAATCCGTATCTCGGTCTTTGTTTTTGTAATTTTTTTCTCTTAAAAATTTTTAGATCCGATCTCGCAAACCTCGCCGCCCCAAAAAATTTCATAGAGTTTGTCGAAGATTGCCGTAAAAAAATTGAAACTCGAAATATGTTTCAAACCCTCATTCCCATGGAGGTGTAACCCGAATCTAATACCATTGTTTCGGATCTTGGGGGTAAGCCCCCAAGATCTAAAAAAATTTGAAATGGATTTGACAAGATCCGATAAATTAGAATGCCGCATCTAAAAAGCTTGAAATGGATCTTGGGGGGAGTCCCCCAAGATCCGAAAAAATTGAAATGCCGTAAAAAAATATAAGAAAACACCGTAAATAAAACCACAAAGAAACTTGTTTTATTAAAATAGATAATAAATGTAGAAGCTACATTGTGGTGGACAATCTGTCATTTTACAAAGTGAGGCTTGTTATTTATAGCCTTTTTTTGAGTTACAATACCATGGGTAGATACCATAGGTGGATACCATGGGTCGATACCATGGGAATCATACCATGGGTGGATACCACTTACAATACCATGGGTAAATTCCATGTGTGGATGAATACCATGGGTCGGGCTTTCATTTACAATACAATGGGTAAATTCCATGGGTGGATGGATAACATGGGTGGATGAATACCATGGGTGGATGCCATTTTCCATTCGAGATCATTCATGGTCTTAGTAAGAAAACAACTATGTAGCATTTTCATGGCTTTGATAAGTTATAATTTGTTTTTGAGAAGCACATGTATATATGCAAATTATAAATATAGTGGGAACCAAAAAAATCCAATTTTCAATCAGGATTTTCATTAATTTATTATGGTCCAACTTGCAATTAAAATCCATCCACTATCACTACGAAATTAATACACCATCTATCACCCTCTATCAAAATCCGAGAATGAGTTGTAAGTAAATTGAGAGAACATGGATGCATCATTAGCATGGGAGTCAAGTTGGATCCCTAAATTTTGCTACAACCTCAATTGCATAAATATTGAAATATTTAAGGAGATTAACCTCAACTCGTATATACATTGAAATCTTTAAGGAGATTCAACTCATTTCATAAGAAACCGATATGCTTGTAGAAATTTTTTGTGGTTGAGCACCAATCCCTAAAGGTCTCTATATGAGTCATTTCTATGTCTAAGTAAAGTTGAATGATGGACCACTGCTTTGTTGAGTGATGGATCAATGATGCATTGTTTATTCTTTCTTTTGTGGTGTTATCCTTATGTGGTTACATGTCCAAATTTCCCACTCTTTAACACTATTAGAGATGGAAATTTTGGACAACTTCATTGACATTGCAAGGCAAAAATTTCACATTAATTTTTTTAAGTATGTTTTCTTGATATTGAGTATGGTCGGGCTATTGTCAATGGTACTAAGGCACAATGGATGAAAGTCAGTTTTTATCAAAAGAGTAAAAGTTGGATGTTTCATTGAATTCAAACAAAATCCTTTTTTGGTTTGAATTAATGGACCGATATATTCACATTAAAATCCCATGCAAACAAAAATACACAAGTTGGTGAGACTCGTCCCACCTGTCACAAGCTACCGGTAGATTCCTTTTTATTTAAGAGGAGAGAAACATCACTTGATTTCACATTAAAATTGGTGATTCATGATAATTGAGTTTTGAATATGGAATATCACACCAGAGAAATGAAGGCATGGCTGATGGAAGGACATAAACACAGTATGATTGCTTCATAGGTGATACTGAAGTTAGAAACCAATGATATCGACATGTGTCTATAGTTTTTCTTGTCCAAAATCTTCTATGTGTGATTACATGTCAAACCTCTGAAGGATGTTATTTTCCATTTCCATGAACATACTTCCTTTCGTGTAAATAAGTAGTAGGCCTTTTGATTACTCCCTTTGCAATTTCAGCTTTTTGGCAACCAACACATAAAAGGAGAGAGTTTGATGACCTTCCTACAAGATTGGAGAGATATAATGTTAGTCAATGTCCATGTGAAAGGATCCCGAAAATGACATGCCACTAAATTTTTTAAGTTGAACAAGATGATCAAGATCAACATGCAACAAGATTCATAAAACAATTCAAATCCTAAATGATAATGGACTCCCTTTTGCAATGATTACAAGGACTGAATTTGGCTATCATAATGTCGAAATTGGAAAGGAATCAATACCCTTTGATAAGAAAGGAAATAATTATACTCAACCTCTAGGAACTCAATGGGAAAAATTATTAATAACTAGTTATAAGAAAATGCATGTAACCCAATGAAAAAAAATGACAAATATCCAATTTAAATGAGTCTAGTAGAACTCGGTGAACAAAAAGATAAATATCCATCTTAAAGATAAAGGAGAAATGAAATAAACTGAACATAACTTGGAAATAAAACAAAAGGTTTGATATATATTCTAAAGAAGAGAAAACCAAAATAGACTCCGCATAATCAAGAATCTAAACAAGAATCATCGATATTTTTTTAGCAAATTCTTTTATGGAGCAACAGAAAGATGAAGAATCATAGATAATTTTGCAGATCACATAAACTCGATTCCTATTTTTAAACTTCTCGTTTTCACTTTCATTTCAAAAACTATCACCGAAATCAAGTCTATAAGCTCGAATACCAATGTAAATGTTATTTGTGTTGTTAGCTCCACCTTACCTTCCTTAACAATTCGACGAAGGCCCCTGGAGCTAAAATGCTAAGAAAAACACTCACATTAAAGGATAAGTTGGGCTTTAACATTGACGTAACACCGTGGGGAGATCATTGTGACTCTATAGGAAGGAACCTTGTTGAATTATTCTCTTCGACAACCCGTCAATCCTCGCAATCAAAGGAGGTCGTGTATCTTAATTCAATGGAACCACCATAGGGAGAGTCTCCACTAGAACTCTTGTCATAGATCCAAACATTGAAGAAACTCAACAACTCCGTACATGGTTCCGTGAAATAGGTTATATTTCTTCTTATCATATTTGTGTTGAAACTACAGAGTGTTGCTTCTAAACGAGCCTTAGCACAAAATATCATTCATGAAATGTACTTTCGTGCAATCTTTCGAGAAATCAATATGGGTTTCAGTTCACTATAACTATGACTTCTCTTCACATGAACAACTTCTATTTTCTTGCATGTTCATTAAATTTCAATGGAAACCAATGCATGAAAAAAATGATGCACCATTATAAAAATATTTGGCATTGCACAAAGTGTAACGACGACTTCCCAAAATGTGACTACCGTTACAAACTTAAAATCGAGTTACATGACCACACCAACCACTTAGAAAAACGTCAAAACTTTCAATGACACTGAAAATGAGTTCATGAGCATCATAACAAAAGACTTGTTCCTTATTTCTATCAAACTAACTCGATCTCTAGGATATTTGTGGAGAGTATTTCTGTACTCACCTTTTCCTAATTACACTTTCTATCAAAACAAAATTATTCATGCAATGGTTTCGAACACTTACGGCATAAATCACCGTTAATTCAAAAGGACTTCAATATGAATTTACATGCAAAGAGGTCCTTAGTAGACATACAAGAAATTTCCACTACATAACGACCCCTCTATTTTTTCGCCTTTGAAATTTCTTCATGGTGGCAAAGACCACTATTTTTTCTGTACATGAAGTTTCATCTTTTATAGGTCATTGTTCCATAATTATTTGAAATATGGCAATGTTTTTATGGTACACACTTTATTTAACAAGACTCTTTTTCAATAATTCCAAAATATATATGTTTACTCCTTCACAATTTACATCATATACATATCAACTTCCATAGGAAATTCAATTAATTTTTTTTTCCTCCATCGTTTATATGTTTATAAATTGAATGTTTACTTATTTATCTATTCATGCTATCGTTCATTAATGCTTGAATAAAAACAAACTCGAAATTTGACTATCATACTATTTTTTCTATCAATATTTGATGCTATAACTAACACATATTTTGACAAGACCCTTGTTCAATAATTCCAAAATATGTATTTTTACCCCCTTCACAATTTACATAACCTACATATCAACATTTGTAGTAATGTCAATTCATTTTTCCCTCCGTCATTTATATGTCTATAAATTGAATATGTGTTCGTTTAACTATTCAATGTTATCGTTCATTGCACATGTGAACCTCATTCTACAAGTCACTCATGCTAGTGGTGGTCAATATAAATATAGTGGCCATATAATCAGCTTCCCCCATGACATCACTACTATTGCCAAATATTTACCTCGAATGATTTTTGAATTGGACATCCTCATTGTGAAAAGGCATAATCCTTCCGAAAAAGTGCTTATGAATTATTTGTTTGCAAATCATGTATACTTGTAGCACTTCGAATATAAACTAAATAATTATCCCTACTACAAGGATGTACAACTCAACCCATTTGAAATTTATGCTCTGCTGCATCAATTAACCCGCAGATAATTCTTTCTTCTTCATAGTATAACCACCTCCTCTCTTGAACCCCAACAAGAGTAAGATCGATTATCGTACCTTCGAAACAATCCAACTTTCCCATTCTCACACATATCACATATGAAATAAAATACATATCTCAAGCGTAGATAACAAGGGGAATCATTGCTTGCATCAAAATCTCCACTCGCAGAATACACTCTCGCCAACCATACACTCTATATTTCATATTTACCCATGGTAAACATCACTTTCTACTTAACCAAATTGCACACATGCTTTCTTACTATTACATTTAACCCTCATATTAGTTTCATTCTTATTTAGAAAAAGAAATTCATATTTAATTTGAAATTAAATAAACAAATATATATATATATATATATATATATATATATATATATATATATATATATATAATGCTTTCAAGATACACATCCACTAATAATTACCATTTCTTCTTTTTTCATCACCAACATATATGGATACAAGATACTTAAACATGTCCTATGAATATTGCCCAGAAATTCAGCAACATGAACTTACCTTACAAGATATACAAACAAGGCTTATTCCCCGTAATCACTACCTCTTTATCATTTGTGTCTATCTATTATCTTTCTACGGAAGATAAGGAAACTACCCTAAAAAAACAATCTACATCCATGAAAGAGATGCACAAAGGAAAATACGAGTTGATCTGCAAGAACGACATTCACATCTTCAAACCACAACAAACATTAATTGTTGTTGTCGTGCCATGCCTCGTCATGTATATATTATTAGTTACTCACCGTTGATTACATTCATATGACATCACATATTTTTATTGTACATATGTTTAGTTATTCACCATCTAATACATCACTATGTCTATAAGTCTCCCGTTATGTTGAACTATTAAGTCATTATGTATAATTTCAAGCAAAGTCATTGCATAACATGTATAAAATTGTTTTTACTTTTTTTGTTAATGCTAATCAACCATGTATATGTTTCATCTTCCATTGAAAAGCACACATACATGATATTGACAACAACCTTTAATTGATTACCATGTATAAATACTTGTTAATGTTGTTACTTTCAATTAAAACACTTTGCACTCAAATTATTCTTATCAAGTTCATGATTCAAGTTTTGGATGTTTGTATATCTCATTTTATGTTGTCAAACTTGTATTTGAGCTCTTAAGTTATTTATATTTATATGTAAAACATAGTTTTATTTGTAAACAATCAAAAAACACATTTTCCATTAACATCATGGAGCATCTCAAATAAAAATTCTAAATATTTCTATTATATGAAACTGAAAAAATAGATTCTTATATTGTCATCAAACACAATTTCTAAACAAAAAATTCTAAATAAAACCAAATACTAGAATAACACGTTAAAAATACCCCTTACATTCTTAATATAGATGAATTGCAAAGCCGTCTATTATGATATCGATTTATCTTATAATGAAAAACAAGTGTAAGATGTTATTTGTAATGAACTCATTTTGTTGCCTCTTAAATGAAATATAATGCAATAAATCCCATTTTTTAATACTCCTTAGGTTTTTAATATGTAATTATACCATATTTGCAATGTAGTTATCCACTTTGCTAATGGTCTATGACCCAATATTGATATCTTTTACTTGTGGATCCATCGAATTTTCCATCGTCCAATGCAACTTGAGTTGCATCCTTGAATTTTCCATCTTCCAAAGGTAATTGAGCTCACATGCACCTTCCACATGTCGCGGAAAATGCTGAAAGAAACCACGCGGCAAAAGCATGTTCTCCACAAAATGGTGAACTGGAAAAGCATGTTCTCCACTATGAATCTTATGGACTACAAATTGTGACTCGCATCTTTTGCTATTCAAACCGACAACCCTCACACAGGTTAATCAAATTGATAGCAATACAGATTTTCTGCAATTGGAAGAGGTTGGTCATAATTTTTTTTTTTGTAAATATGGTAGGCCCACTCTATTGACTATTTATCTTTAAAAAGCAGGTTACAAAATTAGATATTTCAGATCTAGCCTCAACCTGCCCGAAGGAAACCAGGTCTGTTGACCATCTGAATGCATGAAACGCGTTCCAAAACTGAAAGAGTTTCATTGTTCTATATCCTTCATGAGCTAACTGCTCCAAAATATTACTATCTAACTGCTGACTTTGTTTCTTAATTATATACAGTAATCCTAAAAAAATTCAACAAAACAGTAAATAAAGTATTTAACCATCTGAACTTGAAACAGGAGCAGGGTCTTTAACAGTAGACCCGGGCATATCCACTTGTTGCAACTGTTGTAATTGTTTTTCCATGCGGGCTACTCTGTCATCCAATCTGTTCATTCTGTCTGCTGCCTGGTATTGGGTTATTTTGATATGAGAGAGCTGGTCCTGCATATCCTCCAGCTTGTCCATAATTCTAGCTTCCATCTTTGATGCATCCATGCTTTGCTTTCCCGGGGGGAAGCTTTGCATGGCTTTTGCTAACAGACATTTCATAGTCCAATATGTATGAATAGTTTGCTGAAACAGAGAGAGGCGTCCTCGGGTATTGGTTGGATCATTGATGAAATCTAGAATTTCTTGTTCTGCTTCATTATCCTCTGGTTCAACTTGAATCTCCCTTTCCCATCCCCGGATTTCCTGTCGGGTCTTGGAGGGGTTCCCTTTAACATAGCTATCTACCAGTGTTTCCACCATTTCCTGGGTAGATTTCCGGCCTCTTTTCTTTGGCATTGGTTCTGCTTGCATTAACTGCTTCCCTTTCCCAGACTGAGAGGCTGCACGGCGTTTCCCCATCCTTTCCTGATTATGAAACTGTAACATAAATATATAGCAGACTTTAGTTAAAGCCCGATTCCATTCATTTTTCCAAATTACAATACCTTCTGTCTGGATATGGTAACGCATACTGCCACTGCCTGTGGCCACACTACTAACAGCATAAACATAGACATACTGCCTACCATTATTGTTTTTATGAACAGGCTCTGTGTTAACCTCCCTATTCTATTCCATGAGGGCGGAAGTCCTGGGAATCACATTCAAAACAAAACTGAGGGTCCTAAGCGTAATAGGCAAAGGGAGCAAGGACGGGGCACTATTCACGACCGAGGCCAGTATATGAAAATCATTCCTGAGCCTATAGTTTGGTTCTCTGAACAGAGGATGTATCCTTAAATGAGCATTACAATACTTGATTCCTTCACTACGACTCAGAACCATATCTATCGACCTTAACGTTAAGAAATTTATAAAAACAACCATATTCATGACCGGACTGGCTGTAGAAACAGGAATTATGAACTCCCTACTCGAACTACTGGCATTATGGTTTAAAGGTGAGCCGACCCTAACCTTTACCCTGCTATTAACACTACAGACATTATCCCAGCAATTCCCCTTCATATGGAAGGTGACAAGCTTGTTACCAGCCTTGGGGATGCGAGTTATGCCTTGCCAGGCGGCCGCCTGGTTGCATGGGTCGCGAAAACAGGGTTTCACTATCTTTTGAGTAGGTAAACCATAATCAGAAATTACATTACCAGTACAATCTATCCAATTATACCACCGACGATTCTGGGCAAGAGCAAGATTATCCATATTCATAAGAAGGAAGAGGTTATGAACATACCGCCACCCAGTCGATTTATCGAACAGAGCCTCGCTTCGCGTTCTCTCCTTCTGCCTTACTCCAGCGTTTGCATGCAATAAGCAGAGCAAGGCCGCATGGAGGGGGTTAAAGAAGAAACTTACCATGCAAGAGTGAGGCTGTCCTCCGACTGACAGCACAGCCTGGCTGATCTGAGATCTCATTATACTTCGCTCGTTCCTATCCTGGCTTTGGCTGTGATCCCAATGGCCCATTATTAACTTGACATGCTTCGTACTAGATCCCACCGTCATCGTTGCTATGGTCGATGCTAGTTTGCCAGGTGTTCACCCCGATCGGGGGAGTGCTGGTCATAAATTGATATCATTACAAAAATTTCAATAAAGGGTTA
>JAXQQM020079092.1:0-16427 GCA_034641835.2 Pinus albicaulis | reverse complement strand
CTATTTTCTACTCTTCAAACAATCTCTAAGTTTACTAAGCTTGATTGAGACTTCGGGAGTTACTAAGTTGTACTTAGATTGCCACTAACTCGGAAGGTCTTACTGTGAGTGTCACTATGTTAGTGAGCAGTGGGATAAGTCAATCAGATAGTATTCTTAAAGGTTTCTAAAGATGAGGGAAACTAAGCTTTTAATCACTCAGAGTCCCACCATGATCGCCATTATGTTAGGGTCAGTGATTTGGCCGATTGGCTAGCGAATGACGATGTAACATCAAACCAAGCTTTGGAGCCCGGGACCGCCTTCCTGGGCTGAGAGAGGTCTCTCTATATGTGTATAAGATGTCGGTGTGTTTACTTGAGATGTTCTGATATTAGGCTAGTTATGAAGTGTGTTTTTGGTTTTTTAGATTTTAAGTTTGCGAGGGATGATTTCTGAGTTTTATGTGCAGCCTATGGTTTGTTAAAGTATCCTAGACTTGTTTCAACACTTTGCTAGGGTGATGAGAACAAAAAGAGTTTACTCTAAATGGATCTATGGACTGCTTGCTTGTTTATGATACCTAAAAGGACCAAAAAGTCTATAAGAGTTTGCTGGACTATTATGTACTCAGTGTCCCACCATCTCTCGCTATATTAGTGAGTGATGGGATAGGTTTATCGGATAGTAGCCTAGGGTTTTGAAAAGTAGTAAGGCTTACTAGAAATTTAGTGGAATCGCCAGGTGGATTTTTAGTTATTTTGAGGTATATGTGTATGGTCCACCACCAGTACTTGACAAAAACCAATCTAAGGGAGTTTTTTGGGGTTTTTCTGAGTTTTATGTAGTTCTGAGGTTTGGAAGAGTTTCCTATAACTGACTCATCATTTTGCTAGGATGGTGAGGCAACCAGATTCTACTCTTCTAAGTTTGACTGAGATTTTGAGAGTTCCTAAGGGATACCTAGGATGTTTTGACTCAATGTCCCACCGTGATCGCCATTATGTTAGAGAGCGGTGGGATAAGTCAATCAAACAGTATTCTTAAAAATAAGGGACTTCTAGAGTTCTAAGGTGTCCTTAGATTGTCACTAACTCAAAGTCCCACCGTGATCGCCATTATGTTAGTGAGCGGTGGGATAAGTCAATCAAACAGTATTCTTAAAAATAAGGGACTTATAGAGTTCTAAGGTGTCCTTAGATTGTCACTAACTCAATGTCCCACCGTGATCGCCATTATGTTAGGGTCCCGTGATTTGGCCGATTGGCTAGCCAAATGACGATGTAACATCAAACCAAGCTTTGGAGCCCAAGGACCTAGCCTTCCCGGACTCAGAGAGGGCTCTCTCTATAAGTGCAAAAGATGTCGGTGTGTTTACTTGCGATGTTCTGATATTAGGCTAGTTATGAAGTGTGTTTTTGGTTTTTTTAGTTTTTAAGTTTGTGAGGGATAAAACTGATCAAATACATAAACTGGATAACAAGATGTAGATAAATTGGTCTATGGGGTCAAACAGGTCAAGGAAGCTATGAAGTGATGATGTAAAGCTGCTGTAGGGCCGATTTGATTCACGGTAGAAGGGATCTCTGGGAAAAATGGATTGAATGGACAACAAGTTGGTGAAAGACAAGGGATTTCAAGTGTAACTAGTTAATAGCAGACAATAAACATGTAATAGCAAGCCATTAATCATGCTAAGTATAACTATAAGCTAATTAATACATAGAAATCAAACATTCCAGCCATACATAAAGGTATAAGACCCTCTAACTTCGGGAAATGGCTATCAGACTTTGGGGAAAACACATAAGACAAAATAACAACTCATAAACTACGCCGGAACGCCTAAACATAGTCTCTAAGTCATTGGGCACTTTGACAAACAAGTTTTCATAGTTTTAGGCAAAGGGCTAGATCGGGACTAGGCCTCCTTGGTTCAACAAGATGAACAACAAATCAGTCAAAGAGAAAGTTTTATGGACAGAACTATGGGCAGCTTGTAGATAGGTAGGGCAAACCATACATCCTACTCAACATACATAGAACTTATAAATAAAACTTAGCAACAATACCTTAAGTTACTAAAGAGCAGCTAAGAATTCTTTAGCATAACTAAGGGAGAAGAAAACATCAAGCTATGAAGATTCAGGGATTTTGAGGTGCCTCCATGGGCATATCTCAAAATAAATCTTTACTGATCTATAGCAGCAATAAATATGTAGTATGAATGAAAACTAGAAGAAAAAACACATTAAGAATCACTATACCATTCTACCATGTCAAGGAATCCATCAACAATCCTTCATCATTCCTCAAAAGCATCCAAGAGGCAGTCCAAAAATCATAACTCAAGTGTATTCTTCAAAGCTCATATGACCAATGTATTAATTCTTCTCTCAATTTCAGCCTCTGATTTACAATGAGAACCATGGAATAAATAGGCTTGAGGAAGGAAAACCTCATGGAGCAACTAGCTATCCCATTGGCCAAGTCAAAATATCTAAATTTGTCCTTGAGGCTTTGCAAAGCCCAAGGCAAAAAATATCCCATAAAATATCTTAAAAACTGCTAAAAACGCAAATCATATTGACTTTACATGATTTCCCAATGATAAAAATAGCTTAACGCACATTTGGGAAAAGCAGATTTTTGGAGTTCAAAAATTACAAAAATACTTCATATTTATGCCTGAAAAAGGTCCCCTGACTTGCTGGATGCAAAATGGCAGCCTTCCCGATGTCGAAATGAGACTCATGATGGCTCGTTGGAAATCTCTCTGTGTCTGCTTTCCGACGCAAGTGAAATCACCTCAATCTGATCTCTGAAAGTCCCTCAAAACTGTACCTGTGTGCAAAAACCTAGAAAATAGCAGACTGCTGATATGGCGGGCAGAATGTGCAAAATGAGGCTGTTTTTCGTCAATTTGAGGGGGCGAATGATCTTCAAATGCCCTGAAAATCGCTGGAGACCTGCTCATGGAATTATGGCATCCATCGGTATCATCCTCCTCCCTTGACAACTCATCAAACTGAAATGGCGAATTTATGAGTTTTTGGCCAAAAACCCAAAACATTCCAAAAAACAAAAAGTTTCCGAAACAGGCCCAAAATTGGCATGCATGACCCTTAAGGGTCCATAGAAACATGCTCCGAAGCTGAAGCCAAAATATCAAGGGCTGATATGCTTTTCGCTTCCTTCCATGCTAGGTGCTTCCCCTTCAACTTCTTCAATTTCTCTTGTGCTATCTTTAATTTTCGCCTGGCAAACTGATTTAGCTTCTGAAAGTGGAGAGTCCTCTTTCTCTGTAGCTCAAGATCCCTATTCGCCCTCTCAAGCTTTGTCTCCAAATGCTGGTTAGCCCTCTCAAGCCATGCTTCCTTGTTTTCCTCAATTTCCTGCTCAAAGAGGGCAGTGAGAGGAAAGGCTTCGAATTGAGCTTGTTCTTCTGCTCTCTGTTTCTCCAAGGCTCTTCTAAGCCCGATGGTCCTAGGCTTCTTTCGCCTAGGCTGGTCCTCTTCCTCTTCATCATCAAACCCGCCAATGAGCTCTTCAATTCTTACTTGCGCCTTTTCTGCCTCCTTTTTGTACTTGATCGCCCTTGCCTCATGAATGGCTGCATGATACTTCATTTGTTTGTTTTCAACCTCCAAGAAGTGGTTGAAATTCCTCGCCCTTTGAAGATCTTCTTGTAACACCTCAATTCGCCCTTCTTTGTGAATGAGGAGGTTTTCAAGGATGCGGGCCTCATTATCGCTGTCATCGCTTGGGATAGGGATGACAGCTGTTTTACCTCCATGCTTGGCACTTTCTCCAACCACGCTTTTGCCTTTGAAGGCCAATCTGGCGCTTTTTCTCCTTGGCAAGCTAGAAGTTGTCCTTTTGGGCAATTTCCTCTTTCTAGGAACAATTTTGGTCACTGTCAAGGTGGCAGCTTCAGCTTGCTGTCCTTCCTCAACATCCTGTCCAGTTTGTGGCTCAAAAGGCGCTTCAATTGTTTGCCCAACTTGCTGCTCCTCAACTACTGTCTGCTGCTGTTCCTCTTCCTGTACTTGCTGTTGTTCATCAACCTCTAGCTGCTGCTGTCCCTCAATCTCTAGCTGCTGCTGTCCACTGATTTCCAACTGCTGTTGTCCCTCAAAATCTGGCTGCTGCTGTTCACTACCTTCTTTTCCTCCCTGTGGTTCACTGCCCTCTCCTTCTCCCTGTGGTTCACTGCCCTCTCCTTCTCCCTGTTGACTTGGCTGCCCAGTGGTCATCTTGAGTTTTTTAGGGGTGGGCCTACTAGACAAAGGCACTGGGCGATGGACAGGCTGAGTAGGAGACACATGAACAGGAGGGACAGTGGCGAAATCTGCATGGCTAATGAATGAATCCCATGAAAACCCTTTCTTCTCCAGCTGGTGTAATAAGATAATCTTGATCAAAGAATGATGAAAGAGAGAAGGGATTTGCTGAGGTGGAGCCTTCTTTTGGACAGTAGCTACCATTTTCTATATGCCTTTGGACAAAAAGTATGGAAGGTTTAATTGCCTGCTTCTGGTAAAATGCATCAACAAGCGGACATGATAGGCATAAATTTGGTTAAACCTCCCATCACAAGTGAAATATCTCATTATGGCTTTCATCAGCGGAGCATAACTGTCAAGAAGATAGGAAAAAGGGAAAATAGCAGTGATGGTTTCCCTATGTTCAGGTTTGATGAAAGGATTATAATCCTCTAGATCAAGATGAGCTTGTTTAAACCACTTTTCACCATGATACGGGATCTTGGTAGCCTTGGATACATACCTTGGAGAGATTTTGAAATCAAGACCTGCTAACTGGAAGTGTTTGTCCTTGAATCTCAAAGCGCACAAATGTGTAAGTGGCGAAAAACTCTTGACTTCTTCTATCCTCTGGCAGAAATCAAGACAGCCTACTTCATGGAAATTGAAAAGCACCGATGGGTGAGCATTGATTTCTTCTATGGAGATAGGCTCATATCTCTTATGTGGACCGCTCCTGTGATCTTGCTTTGGAGGCATTCTGACTTTGACCAAACTTTGGAAGAGGCAAACTGCCTTTACTGTATGAACAATGCTCTGCTGGATTGAAACTGGCCACTAGATTGTTTGGACAGATATGGACACTGTGGTTTGGATAAAATGCAACAATGTTTCTTTGAATAAACCACCTCTGCACTTCTTAAAAACAGTCCTTCAACTCTGGATGCACTTCAGCCATGTAAAATTCTCAATAGGAAACCATCAATAAAGATGAGACAATATGATGTATAAATTTCCTGTATGTAGTGTTAAGCAATCATTCCTCCTGGTGAGTTTGTTAGAGGTCAACCAACCCTTGCATTTGCATCTCTAAGATCAATCTTTAATATTAAAACCCTGTTCTTTAGAAATGGTCCTCCTCTTGAAAAATATCACAATCGACAGCTCTTCAAAATGACATAATGTAGTGAAAAGAAAAAACAGACCTAGGTTGGGTGTAAAATCAGTGCACAGTGGTTTAGAAAACACACTTTTTTCCTGTGAGTTTAAGAGATCTACCAACACATCTATACCTTTGCCTTCAATGTTTAAATTCCCATCAACAAAACTCTGCCCTTCAATGTGTTGTCACCTTTGGAAACTCTCTGTCAATCAACTTTTCAAAATGATACAATATGGTGAAAAGGAGGGCAGACCTAGGTTAGATGAAAAATCAGTACAAAGTGCTTTATGAAGGACACTTTTTTTTGTGAAGTTAAAAGATCAACCATCACCTATGTACCTCTGCTTCCAATGTCTAAATTTCCCTCAACAAACTCTGTCCTTCGATATGCTGTTCACCTTTGGAAACCCTTTGTCAACAAATTTACAGTGGGAAAATACAGTGAAAAAGGGGGGCAGTCTGCTAAAAGGTGTGCTTGTGAGAAAATGCCAACAATCACTCTGTTCTTGAAATCTTTGATGTCAACCAACACACCAAAACTCCTTGCTCATGGAGGCTTTCAACCATTAAAACCTTACCCTGTATAAGTGTGCCACCCTTCAACAATTTGTATCTCTAGCAAACCATCCTACATATGTCTAGACAGTAAAAACAGAGGGCTGGGGTAAAATGACAGAGCTTTAGAAGACTATCAAGCTTTTAGACAGAGATTATATGAGTTTTCTTTTTCAAACAACAAGAATGTCAAAACCCCTCACTGAGTGCGCTTCACTGTTTTAGTAGTGTGGGAATGTTTGGATGACAGTGTGAAAGGTTCCTCTTCGGAATTAGGTCTGTATTTCTGCAACGAAAATCTCCTTTTAATCAAAACACTGCTTTTTACAGGAAAACCTCTGCCCTTCGATCGATTTGAAGATGAAACAAACTGGCCCTCAACCTAAAAACCTCGTATCTCTATATGTGCTCTTTGAATGACAAATTCGGCCTTTCATCATATTGCAAAACTTCAGCTCACTGTGTAGGAATGACTGCTTTTGCTTTTAACTATAATGACAAGGTCCGGGGTTTTAAACCTTCTTGTCCTTTATCAAAACCTTGAAATTGATGGGGGAACATATAAAAATACCTCGAGTTTTGATGAACACCTGTTTGAAGGGCTGAAGAATCGCTGAAGACTTTGGACACCTGCGCGGCACCCTTTGAAGAAAACACGTCGCGCAGAAAGTACTTGTCGGGTCGGCCTGTCGGGTGGTCGGGCGGCCTTGTACAGGCACGTCGCGCCAACGTACAGGCACGTCGCGCCGACAAAGGTGGCCTTTGTAAATCTCCGCCCAGGCACGTCGCGCAGAAACCCAGGCACGTCGCTCGGTGTAAAAACATGCAGACTGTGTTATTTCGACCAGAATCCTTCTTGTTTGATGCTATGGAGGCGCGGGCTCTATTTCAACCTTTGAAAATGACGTTCTTACTTTGATGCTTCAAACTTATATCCTTTTCAAAAAACACCCCAACGGTCATTTAAACTTTGGAAGTAACATTGATTTTTAACTTTGTTTTGTGCTTAAACTTTGGGCTTGTCATTTGAATATATACACCCGAACATTGATTCTAACCCCGGGCTTTGAATTTTGACAAACAATTCAACCAACTCCACCACTTCTGCTACGGTGTTTTAATAACACAGGTAATTTGTCAATTTGCTCTGACAACTCTTGGTCTTCGGCAGCTTCTTCATCTTTTACCTATAGTGGGTGTTCAAATCCCTGCCTGTAGGTGTAGTATACAGTACCCTTTTTCTCTTAAACAATAAAGGTTGTGCTTCTTCTTTTTAAACTATCCAACAATGATCACAGGCTGAAAGACTTTTGGAACATAGTGAACAATAACTTAAAGGGGAAATCTTCTTGGTGACAGAATTTTAAAAGCCTTGTCTGCAGATCATTTTTCCATGTAGTTCTGTGCTACATCTGCCCTTTGGAATGATGACAACTGTGTTTGTTATAAGACATATAAACAGTGATAATTCATCAAAACAAATTTCTTCTGCCTATTCATAAGATTGTATACCCATTTGGCTCGTCTATCTGAAAAGATAAGCTTGTAAAATAAGAAAACATGGCTCTTTGATACACAGTCATTATTTTGCTTTGACCAGTGTGTTAACCCCTTTTTGTCAATAGAACTATTTCATAACTGGACGATATTGTTTTGCTGCTTTGACCCTTTCCCTCAAGGAAAAATGCCTTCTTTTTGGTATATATTCAATATTTTCTCTTTTCCTCTACAGGTATTGTCTGACAGACAGCTCTTTGAAGAGGGAAATCAATACCTTTGCATCATAAACAGTAACACTTACCTGTGCAATGACTCCTATTCGGTTTTTTTGTATCCTTCCACTGCTTTCTTATATCAATCAGTTTCAGCAACCTGCAATAGCTTTGGCCATCTGCTCATACATGGAGGAGGCTCTTCATCAGGTAAGGTATCTGAAGGCTTTTTGACCACTATGTTTGACACAGCCTTTCTCTGAATGTGATGGTGAGTAAACCACTTGAAAAACATCAATCTTAGCATCTTTACTTGCAAGCATCACTGTATTTCAGAAGAAGACCTAGCTACAGTGACACTGTTTATCTGCACTGCTCTAAAGGTGACTGGAATATCATCATTTGTTTTGGTCATCTCATGACAAAATATTTGAAGGATAGTCTCTGTAATTATGGAGGTCAGTGTCTTTTGAGAAAACAAGAAATTTCCTTCTGCCTGGGTAATGGCATTTGTTGTCAGCATCTGTTCTATTTGATCTTGTGGATAAACAGGGTACTTATGATTGGAATTTTCACCAATGACATGCCTTTCTTCATTTCAACAATTCACATGATTTGAAAGCTTCAGATGACCTCCTTTATCAGACCAGACTCTTTTTCTTAGCATATTCCAAACTCTGTTCCTGTTATGACCATCACTCAAATTCATAAAACCTGGAGATACTGTTTCACTGTTTAATACAAAGCAAACCGGGACCTTTGCAATCTTCCAAGTCAATATTGGCCAGCGCCCTCTGCTTGTGGATGAAGGAGGCGCCCTAACCCTCTGCTTGTAAATGAAGGAGGTTCTGGGCCTTGAAAATCTACCAGTTTGCTGAGACAGTGGTATCCCTTTCTTACTGTGATTTTCATGCTGGAAAGAGCTGTAAAGTCCAGATGAGTAGCTTTCTGTTTTGCAGACATATCTCAGGCTCAAGTTACATTTAGAAGCAGCTGTTCCTCTAACTGTAAACTCAAACATTTACTCCATGAGATGAAATTATCTTTTCTGCCTTTGTAGAAACCATAGAACACTTGTGAAAAACCTAATAGTCAGCTTGAGATTGGGGTTTGTGCAGAGCTGAGAACTAGGGGATATGAGTGGCACGACTTAGGGCTGTTTGTCAATTTTATTTGCGAAGTAAGAGGTCAGTCATGGTAGGTCTGTTGCAGATGGAGGCTTTTTGGCTTTTTGATGATTGCCAAGGGTGAAATGTCTTAAAGCGCCACTTCCTAACATAGGGGAGACTTTTTGAAACAGATGTGGATTTGCCTTTTAAAGCTGATGGGCAGACCAATAAGGCCGAAGCTAGATAGGATTGTGATATGAGGTTTTGATTTCGACATGGGCGAACTGAAAAGGTAGAAGGGTGAAAAAAATTTTAGGAGGGTTTTCTGGATGACATATTGACATAAGGAAATCAGTTTCTAGAAAACTCAGCTGTAGATATAGTCATCACTAACATGTAAAAAATACTGATGGCTAACACCTCCAGCTATTTGTTCCGCTGCTCCAGGTACTTTATCACCCACTGTGCTCTCTGTAAATTCTCTTTCAAAGTACCAATCTGAGCTCTCTGCTCCTGGATGATCTCCCTCAGTTTCGAGCTAGGAGAGCTCGCATCAACATCAATGAGTATAAAATCGGTGTCTCGGCCTCCTGAAGGGCCCTCATCATGCATATGCCTCTTTCCTCTGTCCTGAACCTGTACCTGTGCTAATGTCGAAGGCGAGACCCCTTCCACCCCGGGTGGAGATAATACTCGCGCTGCTGATGAAGTCAACGAGACCCCTTCCACCTCGGGTGGAGATAGTACTCGTCGTGTAGCTGCAAATAAGGCTCTGTGGCCTCGCTGATATGTCACATACACTGGAGCATTGATATGCTCAGTCTCAGGAATATCAAATTGGTGTGAAGGCTATCCCTCATCATGAACTACCTCGGGAGACGGCTGTGGTGCTGCAAAGAAGTCACGAGAGATGAACTCATCCCATGCGATGCCTTGCTGTGCGAGCTGATGTGCCACCATGATTTTGATCAGCGCGTAATGATATATACTGTTATGCTGTTGTGCTGGGGTCTTCTTCAGTACAAGAAATGTCATTCGCTCTATGTTACGGTACATGAAGTATGGAATTCTCATCATACGTACCCTCGTGAAATGCATCAACAAACGGATATGGTACGCATAGAGGCGCGAGAATCTGCCCTCGCAACTGAAATATTGAATGATCAGTCTCATCAATGGTGCATACTCATCCTTCAGAAATTGGAATGGAAATACCCTGCTCAGCTGCCTCATATATCCAGGTCTGATATATGGCTCATAATAGGATTTCTCTAGCTGCTGTCGTTTGTTCCATTCCTCTCCTATGTTTGGTATCCCGGTGGCCTGAGCAATGGTCTCTGGTGACAAAATGAAGTTTACTCCAACAAGGTTTACACGGCCATCATGCAAATGTAGAACAAATAGGCGAGCTAACTCATGATGATGTTGAGTTTGGGAAATCATCTCACAATAATGGAAACATGACTGATGCTGAAAACAATCCACTGCAAGCGGGCAAGCCTGCAATTGAACCAAAGAAGTAGGTTCCTCCCTGACATGCCTGCCACTTTTGCCACTTTTGTGAGACCTCCTTGACACATTAACCTCTGTTGTGGAATCACTGTCATACCCCTGCTCATAAACTGAATCCGTCTCTAACATGATGCTGAAATCAAGATGTTTGACAAATATATGCTGATATAGGTATGGTGAAAACAAGCATTAGGAATACGTCTGAACATGATGACTTGGTGCTTTGCCTTTCAATATCAAATATGCCAACTATTTCAAGCATGAAATGAAGAACTGTGGGAGGTATAAACAGTGGGATAAAGGACTGTCAAATGGCTTTGGAAAAGACAAACAATTTACTCACTACTTTGGAACATGTTGGGATTACACATCTTTACAAATGGTATGGGAATGGGTGATATTAATGGGACTTGCAATGTGATAGACATAATAGTTATCCAAATGGAAAAAATGCAGTCAAAAACATGAAACAACCATTGATCCTTATGAAAACTTGAAATTTTATCAATGGCAGGGAAAGAGGCAACCAGTAGGGTTTGGAATTTCACATGGGAACCAAAAGTATAAAGGGATATGGGAAAAATGAATATGGGACTGTGGTAAATCTACAGTGAGCAATAACAGTGACAAAAACTCCAATAGCAAAGAAATGAGATTGTTTTGACAAGTTGCAGCTCTGACATACAATTTCAAAATACCATCACTTCCTCCTCTAACCCTATGGAGCGGATTTTGAAATGAATATAGGGTTTAACTTTCACCATGACAAACACTTGTTTTCTCCATTAGACCACCACAGCATATCCAAAAATCATTGAGCAGGCTTTAACACACTTACTTGGGGGCGAATGAGGCAATTTGATACGAGTTTGGGTGAAGGAGAGTAATTTTCCGGCCTTAGGGCTCTATGCACCGCACGCATGCCCAACGCGCCGCGTCCTGTGGGTGCACCGCGCCACTTTCCTATGCACTGTGGTGCCTTCAACATACAATCACAGCGCCGACAAGACTGACAAGACCGAGTCTAACATTGGCTCCAATGGGGATGGCAGCTGCCACTTCTTGGAGGTGCCAAGAACTGCATATCTTTGGGAGAGCAGATTGTGCCTCCATCCATTGGGCTATGGAATCATTATTTCGACAGACAACACGAGAATTTCAACTCAGTTATGGACTGAAACTTGACTGAAATGATTGAAACACTGATTCGACAAACTACAAACCAAAACTGCAATGAAACTGGAACAAAATGCTGCCTCTGGCTGCTTATTTATTTACAAAATCTACCCTACTTTGCTGCAGAGCCAATAGATCAAGTGATGCTATAATGCCAGATCAACCATTCAAGTAACTGCGACAAGGACGCTGCTTGAGAGTGCTTCCACCAGGACACAGATGTAATTACTGGCAGCCATACCTACACATAATGAGCCTGGTTATGTAAATGACAGATTGATCTATCAGTCAAACTGAAAAACATTTCCATGTATGTTGCAATAGGATCGCAAAAGCCAGACTCTATTTGCTGCCCCAACTCTACAATACATACTTCCAGCTGCACACTGTCAATGCAAACATCCACAGGTAGCTCTATTGTTTCTTGTTTTGAAGGAGGGAGAGTTTCCAAGAGCTTTTTGGGATCTTGGAATTCATATGAAAGGATCTGATCGTTCAAATACTGAATCTCCTTCTCCAGTATTTCAACAACTAACTCGCAGAAACCAGTTTTAGCTTCAAGAGGAAACTTTGGAGATTTCAAACATTGAAGCATGGCAATGAAAAATATTTCATCAAATTCAAAATTCATTAATTGATCTCTAACTTCTTTTAAAGCTTCACAAAATGCATGGTTTTCCACATACCCTACCATTGCATTGAATGGATCAATGAGCACTGGAATCTCTGGATCGAGGTTGGAGTCGCCAGGTGAACGATTTCAGCCTTGCGGTGTCTCTGACTGTTGTCCACCATCAGCAATCGGATTTGAAATTTGTCATCTTTTACCAGAGAAAACACCCCAGTATGGTCGCCACTATGTTAGCGCTCGAATCTACCCTAGGCTGAAATAAGGTAAAACTCAAGGCAACATCAAACCAAGCTAAGCGTCGTAGCTAGCCCTACGAGGACAGGAGAGGGCTCTCTCCGGGTCACCTCAGTAAAAGATGTCCAGTTGGCCTGAGATGACTCAAAATGGATACTGATTTTAGGCTAGTAAATAGATAGGAAAGTATTTTGATGAATGACTGAGTTTTCTAGGCTGTATGGGACTAAGGACAGCATTGAGCAGAGATTTAATCAAAGGCACAGGGTATTTCATAAGGCGAGATAGGAATGAAGTTTAACAATTAAATTGAAATTAAATAGAATGTAAAGACTGTTTAAGAAAGCTGAAAAGGGCATTAAACAATGAATCCTTTCCAACAGAAGAAAATTACACAAATACTGAACGCTCCCTCAAGGCAGAGCAAATAAATTGGGTTCTACCTCCCTTACTGTAAAGTATTCAGCTGGAAACGATTATGAATGAACTATGAAACATTACAAAAGACATATGAAACAGAAAGAAAGACACATTTGCTAAATTCGTACCACAAGAATCTTATAAACCAGAGCTGCAACCTTTCATTATTCCTCTATCAAAGCTGTACAATGAAGCTCTCTGTTATCTCCCCTATGTTTCCCAGAACTCTCCCCTCTTCCAAAGAATTTACAATAATAAATAATACTATCTGTAGAAAACAGATCGACTCAAAATGAGGGATTATTAAATCGTTATTAACAAAACAAAGGATGAAGAGCCAGTCATCTGTTCTCAAAAAGGGCAGCCTTACATATGAAATCTGATGATAACCAATGCCGAGGCGAAAACTGTAGTTGTATATCCCTTCTGAATCGTAACTGAAGTCAGAAATAGACCATCTGTTCCTATTTCTTTGCCACGGTAGATGTCTTTGTTTAATTTGGGCTTTCGGTTTTTGACTTTACGCCTTGATATTTTGTTCTTTGCTGGTGGCTGTAGTTTCGAACTCCTCCTTGAATGGTTTGAAAACCAAAATTAGCTTTCTCATTTGTGACTTCATTTAATTTAGGAGACTTATCATTTTCAATCATCATAGCTCGAACACCTTCATACATATCATTGGATATTACACCCTTCTATGTATTTATTGAAAGTCGGAACGTGTTTGATTGTGCCCTTGTCGGATTGATTGGAAAATTATTTTTAAGCCTGTTGGAACTTGTGACACCAACCTCAACTATACAATTTCTCATTTATGTTTTATCTCTGCAGAATTTACAACGGATATGTTGAATGAGTTCCAATACGCTTCTCTCCAGCTGCAACAAGCTTCTCAACACGTGCAACTATATGCTTTCCATATGTATACTTATTTAAGGCATTTAAATGCACTTTGATGCGACAAAGAATGAAATCACGTTGTTGGTCATCACAAGTTTCCAAAACCTTTTGAACAACATAATTTGCAAACTGATCTTTCATCATTGCCTGCAGAGGTTCGTTTTCATCTGTTGAGCCCAACATTTCACTGATCAGAATCTGTCGCTCAGCTGGACCTCCAAATTGTAAACCCTTTTCTATAACATTTGAAGAAAACTTATGTTGACTCATCTGAACTATTTGTCCAGCTAGTTTCTTAATTATAGCAGCACGCTCATGCGGTTTACCATGCTCAAGGACATGCTGTATCACATAATTTCCATATTGATCTTGTGCCAGAGTGCAGACGGATTGCAAGATCTCATCCATCATAATACTCTGTATCTTGTCCTCTTTGCAGTGCTCCAACACTCTTTGAATAACACGACAGCCATATGGATGGGAGGACAATGCCACAACTTGGCCAAAAAACGTTGAAATAATGAAATGTATTTTATCCTGGGAAATACATTCAATACTCTTCTGGATAACATGGTTCCCATTTTGATCTCGCACACAGCGCATAACATGTCCATCCAATTCCTGGACGAGCTTCAACTGCTGGTCAGCATCAACAACCTCAACAACCTTCTGGATAACTCGGCAGCCATACATTTGAAGACTAAGTGTTAAAACATGGCCAGCAAGCAGATTTTCCAGATCACGCCTTTGCTTTGCAGTGCCATGCTCAAAAAACTTTTGTAGAACATAATTTCCGAAAACATCTGTCATGAGAATCAACGCTTGAGGAAAGATTTCCATAAAAACCATATTCTTCTCTTCAGAGCTTGTAGTTTCAAGTTTTTGTTGAATAAAAGGGCTTCCAATCTGATCAGCGCTGAACTGAAAATTCAAAACATCGGTTTTTGTTATTCTTGAACTCTTCCAGCAAAGTGGAACCATAGCACTCCTCTATGTCACCGCCATTTTCATACTGCCAAGCTCCCACAGATGAACTCTTTGAACTAGAGGAATAACGAGCGTTTCGTTCATTATGTCGAATAGGTGAAGTTGTAGACGTCATACAAGAACCAGGAAGCACGGGACTTCCAATTGGGTCCCTGGATATGACATGGCAAAGTCAAATGGAGGACTGGCATAGCGAAAAGCGGTGATAAAATTTTGGGCTAGGGGTTATGTGCGCCGCGTGGAATCCCAATGCGCCGCGCTCAATGGGTGCGCCACGCCCTTGGAAATTTCAACGGATTTTTTAGTCCATATGTGTCGCGCACTGTGGGTGCGCCGTGCCACTTTCCTATGCGCCGCGGTGCCTTCAACATACAATCACGGCCCCTTCAAACACAGTTTTTTTCTCAACTTCAAATTTCGACTTTCTCCTTTGGATTTTTGTGAATGTTTAACATGTAGATAGGTTGTAAAAAACAATGGATTTGCCTTAAATAATTGAGAACCCATTTATAACCTTTGACATTGGCACTTTTAGATGTGAGTTCTTACTTTCTGATTTAAATGATGGATCCTTTCTGTCTGTGCTTTGCAGGGAAAGGAGCTGCTGAAACCGAAACAGGGCTGCCATTGAAGAACTGTAGAATTTGAAACACTTTGACAAATTACATATTTATTACAAAAACACATTTGATGATTTCTTCTTCAAAACAGGGTTTTGAAGAAGAATCAATCTCGCATTACTGACAATGACAATCTTGAAATAAAAACTCACTGAAGACATCCTCATGGCCTGCACATGTTATTTCACACTTCTGAAGACAAAACCCTGTTGGGAAAAATACTGAGAGGGGGGGGGGGTGAATCAGTATTTACTGCATATTCAAAACTTTTACTTTTTCTTGCTTCTAAAACCCATATGCTACTTTCCTGAAATAGACTCGCATAAACCAGCGTATACTTCAGTACAAATTACAGAGCTAAATTTATTGCGCATACGTGCTTTCTCTTCAGCGAAGCCGCGTATATATGCGCTTCCTCTTTGGCGAACTAGCGTATGGTTATTCACACTTATATGTCATTGCAATTCTTCACTGTAGATACATCACTTCAGATTTTACCCTTTCCCTCAGACAGATGTTCGCCTAGATGTTCGCCTCATCACAGATCTAAACAATCCATAAACAGATCTAGCAAATACAAGAGCCTCGTATCTAGATGCCCTTCTTCATCATTGGTGCATCATACATTCAGATCTATCATTCAACCGTAACCACTTCCATTCGTATACTTCGTAGAGAAGTATTCATTCAAGTCGACATCTTGCAATTCCACGCTATCATTCGTATAATGAATTTCTTCTCCTTATATAGGTTTACCCCTTTTTCAATACCATGAGCTAAAACCACATTACTTCCGATGGTATTCCTGGACGGGGTCATTTAGACGAATCATTACCCAATACAATGGGTCAATACCATGGTGGTTACCCCTGGTTTTGCACTTTTTGAGCGCTTTTTCCCATACGCGACTTGGCACGTTCTTTCCCACGTGCATACGCGACTTCCCTTAGGCAAATCCGTGTATGCCTAGAGACATACTCTTTTCATCATAGATCTATCACATATTGAATTCCTTTCTTCATTGCCTTCTGTACTCACTATAGATACATCAGATTTAGTTCATCAAGACATATTCAAGCACAACTTCATCAAGTAAGTTGCCATCATCTTCATCATATTGCTAACAAACATCATTTCATATCACATTTACATCTTTTGCCATCAA
>JAXQQM020058305.1:0-107488 GCA_034641835.2 Pinus albicaulis | reverse complement strand
AAGAAAATAAAATGTTATCATTTTAAACGTTGGGCTTCATGCTCATTATTGACGGTCTTCTAGGTAAAACAACATTGTTCATGCTTCTAGGGGTTATTAGGTCGTAGTATTTATTGTAATCGGTCAAAAGAGTCAACATCATGTTTATAAGACCCATCCCGGAAAGATGTAGTTACCAATAAACTAATTTATTTGATCTATAAGGTCACGTGGAAACCTTACCTCAAAACCTGATCATCCTAGAAGAGACATTAAACCTCAGACGTTATTCGACCCACACGGAAAGGTTATAAATAGAGACATCTTCGACCTCATTTGACACTCATCGCCAACAATTTCAGTATGCGTTAAGAAGGAAAATGAAAGAGGAGAAATTGTAAAGGAAAGTGAAGAAAAGATAAAATAAGCAAGGAGAAACCCTAGCGAAGGGAAAGGATAAGTTTTGAGAAATTTCCTCTCACACGTGTGAGTTTCTATAGGAGTTGTATGGTGTGAAATTTCTGCAGTGACTGAAGGTCTGAAATTCTACTGTAGGAAGGGTTGGAATTCTTATATTGTTTTTGTTACATAATGGTTTATCTTTAGATGACCTAATTTTTCTATGATCTTATTGGAGGGTCTCTTTCGAGGGTTGACTTGGTTCTAGGAGGACTTGGTCTAAATTTTGGGTCTTTGTTGTCTCATTTGAAGTAGATTCTATAATAAGAAGAAGAGTGTTTTTGGTTATTCCCCTTGGAGGGGCTTTGCCGTGGCTGAAAGCCTAATCTTTGTTTCCTCTGTTACTACTTTTTTCTTTCTTCAAATCTGTTTGATGACGGAATAAATAATATTAACTAAGTTCACAAGAAAATGTTAAGGTTAAGGAAAATTGGAATTAATAAGACACCAAATTTCATTTTTCCAACATGAAATAAAATCATCATCAAACCCCTCCTCATTCATAAAATTCCATGATTATTACACTAGACAATTCGTCCGAACAAATATGATAAATTTATACTAAAAATAAAGAATCTATACTATGAGGGTTGCTTTCCTTAGAATTATAGATTTAATAAGTTTTGAAATGTAGAAAAAGAGAACATATGAATGTGAAGTCACTCATAACCATAATAATGAAATATATGACTAGGAAACCTTTTTGAGAGAAAACCTAGGCGGAAGGTGAGGCTGCTCTACTCTTTCTTTCTTTGAATTCAAATGTATGCAAGTACAAAGAAGTGTGGTCGGTTTTCCTATGCGTTCCTATACTACACACACCACCTCTAATTTTTTTGTCGCTATCAACTCTAGGAAGCTCTACTCATCTATGGAACAAAATGCACTCAAATGGAATGAAACATCCTTTCCTCCTACTATCATAGTTATAACACAACTCGATAGACTCCTAGCGAGTAGGTTTGAATCCTTCAACTCTTAACTAGATTTATAATATCAACTCTTTTAGAGTCTTCTTCATCGTGATCACATTTATAACCCATTTTCCATGAATACTGGGGGTTGATGTTTTATTCTCTCAAATCGTGGTGGTAAAAATAGAAAGTTCAAGTCTTGGGTGGAATAACTTTTGCATGTACAAACTACGATTTAGGAAATTATTACACTTTTGGAAAGGTATTAAATAGCTCTAAGAAAAGGCCACATCCACAATTATGCACCAAATTTGTATCCTCGGAGGCACCATTTGATTCTAGAAATTGTACACCAGGATCTTCTTTTAGACCCGAATTCACCGAACTAGGACCCACAACTAAAAATGGTCCTCTCATTTTTATTCTCAATGCTCTACTCTAAAGGCATAGATATAGACAAAAAATAATATAAGGATCCATTCCATATCTCCTTCTCCTTCCTAACTTCCTCTTATATATCTACTTAAATTTTCTAGTTCTTGGTATGCTAATTTGTTACAAAATCATAAATATTTTTTCATAGTAAATTGTTTGCATGCCACTTCATTGTGAAATCGAATAGAGTGGATAGAACTAATGTGCTTAATTCTAGTTAATAATAATAAGCTAGTATATCATTAAATCAAGTTCAATTAGGAATTTGTTAAATGAACTTTCATAGGGGAAATAAGATATCATTAATTCAGATATAAATTCAAAATAAAAATTGTATGTATTTCTCCATACTTGTACTGGACTATGATTTGGGGCACCTTAAGTATCTAGTGTTTTAGCTCCTTCTTCCGAAACCTAACAATAGCAGTTTTCTTAAAATTGTAATTTTTTTATTTTTGAAATATGTTTTTTAATATAAAAGGGGGACTTAGTGATCTAAAAAACCTTGGGCCACTTGAACTATTTATATTACATAAATCAAACTTCCAACAAATCCTTGTCGGATTTATAGAAAGTTTAATTGAAAAATATGCTTAATTAAGGGCACAATTCTATGCACTATGACTCAAATAGCATATCTAACGATAATTTCATATTATAAATTATTTAATTTATTTTGGAATCTTTCTGCTTGAGTAATTGAGACACCCAAAAGCACAAATGTCGAAATTGATCTTTGTATTCAATTTAAAGTAATAAACAATGAGCATATTGAAATTTTACTCACTTATAGGGATTCCAAACCCTGTAAATTATCTCCTATGCATCTTTCATTTCATGTTGTCAAAATTTCATTTCTAAATTCATGAGAGGCTCCGAAGAATTAATTTTTTTATTTGAGAGTGTAATATTATCCATGTAGCAACCACAAGGAGGAAATTTCAATGCATTTCACAATATATGTTGCATGTGAAAAAAGGTGATGAATTCACAACAAAGAGCATTTAGAGAAGGTTCATATCAATACACAACAATGCTTTATCGAGCCTAGAGACACTTTATATAAACCATTGTGAGGGAGATGTGTGATCTTGTCCACACTCAACGTGGAATTGGAACATATCCCTATTAAAATACAATTAAAATACTCTCTAAAATGAAAAGAAATGTTGGCTATAATAAAAAACAATAATGAATATGCATGTTTAGTTCATTTTAATTGAAAGCAATATAATTGATCATGAGTCAAAGGATTCAACATCATGTTTATAACACCCATCCGGATGTAATTTGTAAAATAATTTAATTTCAGTCTAGGTCCTCGAAACCTCAAGAGAACAAGTCAGCCCTAGAAGAGACAAATCAGCCTGAGGAGAGATATTCAACCCAAATAGAAAGCCTATAAATAGATACATTTTCAACCTCATTTGGCACTCATCACCAACAAGTTCGATTTTCAATAACAAGGATGACGAAAGAGGAGTGAAGGTCAAGGAAAGAGAATAAAAGATATAAGAAGCAAGGAGAAACCATGGAAAAGGGAAAGGAAAAGTTTTTGGGCAATTTTCTCTTACACGTGTGAGTTTCTGGAGTGGTTGTAGGGCCTGTAATTTCTACAGTGACTACAAGTTTGAAATTCTATTACAGGAAGGGTCGAAATTCTGAGACTACCATTGTTGTAGAAGGGTTTGTCTTTGGTTGCCCTAGTTTGACTATGATCCTATTGGAGAGAGTATTTGGAGGTATGACTTGGCGCTAAGAGTAGGGAAAATTTGATAGACCGACACAACAGATAGACGATAGACCGTTTGAATAAATATACAATACAAAAAAGAACAGAGAGAACGTTTGAACAATCAATCTATCAACAAAATGGCGCACAACATCAGAAATACAAATACAATTGATCCGACAAAACGGCACATGTTATATGTATTCAGTATTAATTAGAATGAGAAACAACACTACCGTGGAATTGAACCATATCTCCATCGACTATCATGCGCACAAATATGAATATCATAATCAAAATGAAAATAATAGTATTAGATATGCCATAAATCACCATCATGCACACAAAATAATATTACTACCAAAATCCAAGTACCCAAACGAAACGTTGTCATCATAACCACTAATATTGATAACCACGCGTTCCCTTCTTGTTTTTCGAACGATTATTTGTTTATCCTTCCAAATATACAAGTACGAAACACTTTTCCCGTTGACTGACCCGACTTAAGAACACGATAATATTTTGATAATATTTTGGCAACCACGTAGTACTAACGTTGATACAATAATAATTTGGCATATAGATAGGTATAACCTTCAATAAGGATTTGGAATTTTTAACTTCTAAATTTTATTTATATGATTGACATTAACCAGTTTTAAAATAGGTTAAATGTATTTTAATTTTAAATAATACACTAACTCTCTTTTAATTTTGAAAGTTTGTTTATTAAATCAAACTATTTTGTTATTAGGAATTTGGCTTCTATGATCCATAAAATGTGTATACAAACTTTCGGTGAAAATCACAAGTATTAAAATTAAAATATTTTATTTCTTATTCATATTTAATCATTTTGTATTCTCATGAGATATTTCAATTCCGTAATCCATATACAATATTTTTTTCAAATTATATATTATAAAGCACAAGATTTTTTTTACCTTTAATTACTATATACTTAAAATTGATATCATATTATTTAATGTATACTTAAAATTGATATCATATTATTTTATACGCAACGTTAAATATAGTTTTCTTTTATCTTAGTATTTAATATTTATTTTTAATTTCTATGTGTCAACTCCATGTTCATCACTCAAGGAACTAAATCTCTCCTACCTTTTAAGTTTTAAAAAGCAATAAGAACAAAAGAGAGAGAGAATTTTTTTACCTTCAATTGCCTACTATAAGTCAAAATAAAATTTTGGAGAGAGAGAGAGAGAGAGAGAGAGAGAGAGTGGACATTGTAATACATTATTTATGACTCACATTGAGAGACTTCTTTTTTTATCAATACTTTTCAATAATTCACCAGTCAAATCCATTTTAATGCAATTAATATCTCCCTCATTTTGGGAAGTATAAAAACCATATATTGTCCAAAGGGTGCATTCAAATGCAATGAATTAAATTTGGTTAATGCTTGTCCTATGGTCTCACATCCAAGGTTGAATGCCATGTCCATGCATGAGGTTTATGGCACCCCCGAACCCTATATGTCATTAATATGCATCTGTCAAAGCTCCAACCAGAATTTTCCTGCCATCTTGAGCTCTGATAGTTGTCTTCACAAAGGAACCAGAGGAGGGTAATTAAACTACTATCGTTTATCGACAGAATATGGTCTTATTATTTATAATGTTGGTCTCTAAAAAGAAGATGTGAATTGCACCTTCACCAAATATGGTCTTATCATTTATAATGTTGGTATCCAAAAAGAAGATGTGAATTGTAGCTTCACTTGCGATGAGTATGTCCTCCCCTTTCTCAATGTGTCCATGAAATAAGGTTTGTGCTACATTATCTCATTTCTCCTTCTATATTTAATGTTTCCTTTCATGTGACTAATTTTAATACAATTTAATTCCTATTTTCCTAAGAATCTATATGCATTAGATAACTTGGAAATGTTTAAAAATTGCATGAGGATGAGGGAATAGAAAGAGGAAAAAGGGGAGGAAGAAGAGGGAAATAAAGAGAGGTTGAGGAGGGAGAGGAAGATATATTCCCTAAAATGACATTCTTTTTTTTTTCTAAATTTATATTAGCAGCAATCAGTGGTGGAAATTAGAGTGATATCACAGAGAGGTTATACACACGACAAATCACACTTCAATATCTTTATTGATAGCAACAATTACAAATATATAGGAAATACATTACTAACTTCGAAACATCTAGATCACGACTACGATGCATACATACGAAACAACAACATATAGACTAACTCATCGTGACCCATAATGAAAACCGCACATGCATCAGAAGCATTACTTCCAACACCCTCCCTTAATTCTTACATGGAAAACACATATTACAACAATAATATTGATCTCTAGATATAACTGGTCTTCGTCAACACTTAAACCCACTCTGAAATCTCGCAAACACCGCTCTTTCTTCACTACCACATATTCGAGTTGTCACTTGATTCATCTAATACATAACTTCTTCATACCATATTTGATGTACTTTGCAAAACTGACACTTCTCGACCTTCCGGAGCATGACGGGTCAGTGTTGATACTAAACCATCCTATAGACATACCGCAATATATTGAGCACATGGTATTCCATTATATTTCCCAGTTATCTAGGAAGTCATTCTGGGTACTCAATGTATTCAGAAGTCAGGTATACAAGGTGACCTCTTAAACAAATAATCAAATTAACCTACAATATTTTCCCCTGGCTCCGCATGACGCCACAAGCTGATAACAAATTATTCATGATCAAATTAGTGATATGTTCTTGTGGCATTGTATGCATCCAGAACCACCAATTTGAAAATATTTTAATATGTTCTCTAATTGGTTCTTCATTTCCTTTTTCACATTATAGTTGGACAATAACACACTATAATATAATAAAACCATAACACATGCCTAAACATTTTTACATCATAACAAAAAACCCAAAAATACTCAAACAAAACCAATGCCTTCTATTAACCTATGCATATCCCGATTAAAGAAATGTTGGTTGTGAAGATTCCAATGACATCATCGTATCGTTGTTAATAGATCCTAATCCTGTCTCTATAACCAGTCTCATGACCTTTTATCGTGGTATGGCCAATAGTTTTCAGTTTGTAGGGTCTGGCTGTGGGAGACATCGATCTACATGGGAATTTCATCTACACTTAAAATATATATTTACGAATTATTTCCCCTCCTCCACATAGTTCGACCTTTTATTTTATAGCCGGTGACAGATCCTCCACATACTTCATGGTTCAATTTTGAGCTTGGTTTCGTATTTGACTTTTCCGAGGTCGCAACATGGCCTTCTCCCACACAAATCCATTATACAACGCAATATCAGTGCAATATGGCAGCTTTGATGTGAAGAAATTATTTGCCAACATCCTTTATCATTTGTTGCAACATATGGGAGTGCAGTTGTTTATCGATGAGAGCGAATTTGAGTTGGAAAATTACTTTCCAAACAAAATACATCACTCTGCTTTCTTTCATTTTCTGTTCACATTGTCATTTTCTTTGCTTCTGTTCAAGGTGCATTTTAATATGTGATTGAAAGCCCGATAAATATCCAAAGTCGCATTTGTAGCACTGTGTTTCCATAAACCACCCTTCATGGTCGGCCTAAATGACCTTTCCACAGTTGAAATATCAAAATTCCTTCTGTTCTTCCCATTATTATTTCTCTTTCCATATGGAAAAGACAATCCACTACTCAAATACACATTTATCTCTTGTTTCTTCACGAAAACCTGTGATGAGGTATTCAACACTAGGGCCTTCCACAATTGGTCATGAAATTTTCCTAACACCAAAATTGTACAAGCATGTTGTATAAAAAAAAAATCATTCCACATTTCGGCCACTTGATTTTAATCCTATATTACTGCTTGTACAAATTTAGAGGAAGCACGAATTAAAATCTAAGAAGGCCCTAGTGATTTCTTTTCCCAACCTAGTGACTAGATCAATCCAACCTTAGTTCTATACCAATATATTCAAATTGATCCCAACTCCATGATCCATTTAATGGTAAGCCATGGAATCATAAGGATGACCTTTGAATTGTTGGAAATGTAACCCGTTTCAATCTTTATAATTGTTGTTGTACTTATTTCAATATGTATATTATGGAAAAAACAAAAAAATAAAAGAAAAAATTATTATTTTAAAGCATGGGTTTCATGCCCAATATTGACGGTATACTAGATAAAAGCAGGGTATTCATGCTTCCATGGTTTGTTACGTCATAGGATTTATTGATCATGAGTCAAAGGAGTCAACATCATGTTTATAACACCCATCCAGATGTAATTTGTAAAATAATTTAATTTCAGTCTAGAAGGTCCTTGAAACCTCACGAGAATAAGTCGGCCCTAGAACAGACAAATCAGCCTAAGGAGAGATAGTCAACCCACATAGAAAGCCTATAAATAGAGACATATTCAACCTCATTTGGCACTCATCACCAACAAGTTCAATTTTCAATAACAAGGTTGAAGAAAGAGGAGTGAAGGTGAAGGAAAGAGAATAAAAGATATAAGAAGCAAGGAGAAACCCTGGTGAAGGGAAACGAAAAGTTTTTGGGCAATTTTCTCTTACACGTGTGAGTTTCTGGAGTGGTTGCAGGGCCTAGTTTGACTATGATCTTATTGGAGGGTCTATGCGGAGGGATGACTTGGTGCTAAGAGTAGGGAAAATTGGATGGGAGAAATCTCGCAAATGGGCTATTTTTTGGACATTTACAAAAAAAGAAAAAAGAAAAAAGAAATCCTATTTTTTTACATATATATGATTAAATGGATGATATTTGCCAAAAAATTACCAATTTTAATAGTAAATTACATGTTTTTTTATGTAGAATTTTTTTCCGATAATAATCACATTCAAATGAACATTGTCGACGCGTTTCGAACCAACTAGTGTGGTTCATCATCAGGACTAGGTGAGAGATCAGATCCAGACGTCGAGTTTAAATAGATGCAGAAATGGCTAAACTATATGTTAGGATAACGACTAGTTTCACTATGAAATTTAATAATTGCTATTTCTATTTTAATTAATCGAATTATTTACTTAATTATTAAATAAAATTATAACGGCTAGTTCTATTTAATTAATTTAAAAGTTTATTTATTTGATAAAATATTTTTATAAATATTTTTATTTTATTTAACTTAGTTAATTTTATTTTAAACGATAATAGTTGCCTAAAATTCTATATATATGAAAAATATTACATCCTTAAAAGATACCGTGGCTAGGAGGAGGACTTGGTCTAAAGTCTGGGTCTTTTTTGTCTCATTTGAAGCATATTCTATAAGAAGAAGAAGAGTTCTTCCAGGTTTTCCCTTTGGACAAGTTTCTCCCTGGCTAAGAGCCTAATATCTATTTCCTCTATTGCTACCATTATTTTTCTTCATATTTGTTTGATGGAAATATCTAAATGAAAGAATACAAGAATATTAACTAAGTTCACAAGAAAATATTAAGGTTAAGAAAAACTGAAATTAATAAGCTTCCACATAGCATTTTCCCAACATGGTATCAAATCTAAGGTGAACAATAAGGAAATTGGAAGGATCGTCTTGTGGACACAAAGAAGGGTTTGCTTGTCAAATGGAATCATTTGTGGAAGGACACAAGAAAAGAAGGAAAATACCTACTTTTCTAGAAGGGGGGTTTCTACATTGAAGAAGATCAATACTACATCAAGCCCTCATCAGAGGAAGATCTTTTCAAGAATCTAAATTAGGTTTAGCACGTTTGAGATGTAGGAAAGACAAGTTGTAGAATCAAGTGTTGGAAGAGAGACCTCATTGACCTTGGGAATATTTGTCTTGCTCAAAAGAATACTATAAAAAGGATAATTGATATCTCTGAAGATGCACTCATTGGTATAAATATTTAAATAAAGCATAAAATAATATTTTTATCATTCATCTTGAAATTTGTTGTTGGAGGAATCCTAGGGAATATCATTCAAGGACATTATTGTAGTATCTTCAAATATCTTGAAGATATCAAGAAGGTTGGAGACATGATCAAAGAAAAGGATAATATTGGTTATCAAGTAAGTATCATATTATGACTCCATTTATGAATTTAAAGGTGATAAGGGTTCTTTCTTCAAGGAGAGCAATAAGCTTGTTGGAGCATCGAATTTTGTAACATGGAAGAAAATGATAGACCTAGCACTTACTAAACATGAGGTAAGGGAGTATGTTACTGGTGGAATTACTGAATCTAGCGAAGAAAACACTCAAGAAATAGTGAAGTACAAGAACGGGGAAATAAGGACACAAAGGATCATAGTTGAATCCATTAAGCATCCTCTTATTCCATTTGTTGCAAATTTGAAAATTTCCCAGGCTACGTATGAAAAGCTAGTGAACTTGTACTATGTAAGTACATTAGGAAAAAATATGTTTTTGTGGAAAAAGATATATAGAATAAAGAAATAAAAGTATGAGGAAAACAATCCTCTCTCGTGAATATATCTCAGTTAAGAGACCACTTGCAGGGGCTTGGAGAAGCGATTTCTGATACAAAAATGACCATTTGTGTACTGAATGCATTGCCACTAGAATGGAGTGTCTTCATAAAAAGAATATAATCTAAGAAAGATTGAACTCCCTTTGATGAGTTGTGGGACCAATGCATTTAGGAAGAATCTATAATCAAGGTAAAATAATGAAAATGGATCAGATGAATGGTCCCAAACCTCACTATGGTAGTGTTAAGCAACTAAAGAAAGGCGAGTTTGGAAAGTCCAAGAAAGAAAGATATGTCCAAGTTCAATGCTTTAAGATGTGACTTGTTTGGGCAGCAAAGAGAGTTTCCAAGCTAATAGAACAGAGAAAGGAAAGAAGAGAGACTCACATAGCTGAAGAAATGGGAGAAACTGGGAAGAAGCCAAGGAAAGAAGACGTGAAATATCTTTAATTTTGAAAAAGGCACTATATTTTTCACAATATTTATCAAGATTTTTCTTTCCTTTAGGAAAATATTCATGGTTTTTTATATAAGAGTCTTGATTTTCCATAACATCATAGAGAGAAGCATGTGATAATATCATATGTAGAGTCTACTTGATTAAGGAGCCTTTTATAAATCATTTAGTCTTTGAACATAAATAAACAATCCATTTTGTATATTATTAGAGGTATTCATATTGCTTATATGGATCATCATGATCCTAGAAGAAGCATCATTTTCGAAGGTTCTTGGAAGAAGAAGTATGACAAGGTTAGTATACATTCAATATATTATGGAAACAATAGTGTTAAAAGGATGAAAGAATGCAATGATTCAGGTTGTGGTGTTATCATATGACTAGATGATGGAATAAGAAGCATATGAATGCATATTGAAAATTTCTCTTGGATAAGATTCATATGTACAAAAATATTGCAACATGCTTAATATGCTTATGTGATGTTTAACAAAATAATTTGACTTACTTAAGGATAAATAAATAATAATTTCTCTAGAATATGTAAAATAATGATTGAACATCCAGTATAACCTTTGAAGGAAAAGTATTAACTTGGTAATCAAGTTTAATACTTGGGAACTCTGATGCATGAAGGAAGTTTCGTATGGAGATGGACCATGAGGTTGTTGATGCTTGGAAAAGAAAGTCATCATGATATGGTAAGTATGATTTTAATTATTGTTGATTATCTGGTTAACGTATTGTCTTTCTACTTTGAAGGATGTTGCGGGAATACATGATGACAGTTGAAGCAAGTTCAAATGTATGGATGGAATGTATGAAGAATGTTGAGGGAAGCTCAATATTTGATACCTAGAAACTGTGGAGTTAAGACATGCTCATATTGGGATTGAAAGGTAGTATTATAAGAAGATAACCTAGAGGTCAATAAAGGAGATAACTTTCATGTAAAAACTATGATCATCTTGAGGTTTGGAAATTCTCAATATAATGCATTCGTTAATAATATGAATATGAAAGTGATGATCGAGAAAGATGTCATGGATCCTATCACAAGACTAAGAAGTGAAGTTGGCTCCATGATACCTCAGATGGAAGAAACCTGGATCCAAGAGACGCGAAAGAAAGAGGGAGCCTTATAGCTTTGAATATCAAGTAGTTGAAACTCTAAGGAATAAAAGCTATAAGTCTTATGGAGACGACTTCCCATATTGAAAGGAAGTCAGGAACCTCCTCTGGTTTTGAGAGGGAGTGAAGGAGTCTCCTCAAATAGGAATAAGGATCTGTTCTCAAGAATAAAAGTAGAATGGGGACATCCTCTCTAGATGAGAGGGTTGATGATGGTCATTGCACATGCATTATTTTCTTCGTATGAAGAAAGAATGGTGGAGGATTCTATAAGCATTTGTGGTTTCCTTGATGATGGAAAATCAAAGAAAGGAAAGGTATCGACACTCTTTGAGGATAGGACATGTATCAAAGATAAGAGTGGTCGAAGAAGACCGATATTATTTGAGGATTTGGTATTATAGATACAAAACAATAATATTCCTAAAAGTACATATCATGTGAACATACAGATGGGATACGTGCCTTGTAGAGGTAGTGGTGTATCACACATAAACACTCCCAACATAATGCTCTTGAATGAAATATAGCTTTTCTAGTTATGCCTCACAGATAATGGTGGTCATAATCATGATCCTTATAACTGGCTTGTCAATCTAACTCTTTCTACAAGAACTCTTCATTTTCAGAATGGTTTTTTATTGGTTGTACAATTATGAAAACCTCCCTAAGTAAGAGGGATTATTGGAAATGTAACTTGTTTCGGTATACATAATTTTTGTTGTACTAATTTTAATGTGTATCTTATGTAACAAAAAAAAGAAGAAAATAAAATGTTATCATTTTAAACGTTGGGCTTCATGCTCATTATTGACGGTCTTCTAGGTAAAATAACATTGTTCATGCTTCTAGGGTTTATTAGGTCGTAGTATTTATTGTAATCGGTCAAAAGAGTCAACATCATGTTTATAAGACCCATCCACGAAAGATGTAGTTTGTAAACTAATTTATTTTGAGTCTATAAGGTCCTGAAAACCTCAAGAGCACAAGTCATCCCTAGAAGAGACAAGTCGGCCTCAGGAGCGTTATTCGACCCACACGGAAAGGTTATAAATAGAGACATCTTCGACCTCATTTGACACTCATCACCAAAAATTTCAATATGCGTTAAGAAGGAAAATGAAAGAGGAGAAATTGTAAAGGAAAGTGAAGAAAAGATAAAATAAGCAAGGAGAAACCCTAGCGAAGGGAAAGGATAAGTTTTTTGAGAAATTTCCTCTCACACGTGTGAGTTTCTATAGGAGTTGTATGGTGTGAAATTTCTGCAGTGACTGAAGGTCTGAAATTCTACTGTAGGAAGGGTTGGAATTCTTATATTGTTTTTGTTACATAATGGTTTATCTTTAGATGACCTAATTTTACTATGATCTTATTGGAGGGTCTCTTTCGAGGGTTGACTTGGTTCTAGGAGGACTTGGTCTAAATTTTGGGTCTTTGTTGTCTCATTTGAAGTAGATTCTATAATAAGAAGAAGAGTGTTTTTGGTTATTCCCCTTGGAGGGGCTTTGCCGTGGCTGAAAGCCTAATCTTTGTTTCCTCTGTTGCTACTTTTTTCTTTCTTCAAATCTGTTTGATGACGGAATAAATAATATTAACTAAGTTCACAAGAAAATGTTAAGGTTAAGGAAAATTGGAATTAATAAGACACCAAATTTCATTTTTCCAACATGAAATAAAATCATCCTCAAACCCTCCTCATTCCCATAAATTCCATGATTATTACTAAACAATTAGGTAAGACAAATATGATAAATTTATACTAAAAATAAAGAATCTATACTATGAGGGTTGCTTTCCTTAGAATTATAGATTTAATAAGTTTTGAAATGTAGAGAAAGAGAACATATGAAAGTGAAGTCACTCATAACCATAATAATGAAATATATGACTAGGAAACCTTTTTGAGAGAAAACCTAGGCGGAAGGTGAGGCTGCTCTACTCTTTCTTTCTTTGAATTCAAATGTATGCAAGTACAAAGAAGTGTGGTCGGTTTGCCTATGCGTTCCTATACTACACACACCACCTCTAATTTTTTTGACGCTATCAACTCTAGGAAGCTCTACTCATCTATGGAACAAAATGCACTCAAATGGAATGAAACCTCCTTTCCTCCTACTATCATAGTTATAACACAACTCGATAGACTCCTAGCGAGTAGGTTTGAATCCTTCAACTCTTAACTAGATTTACAATATCAACTCTTTTAGAGTCTTCTTCATCGTGATCACATTTATAACCCATTTTCCATGAATACTGGGGGTTGATGTTTTATTCTCTCAAATCGTGGTGGTAAAAATAGAAAGTTCAAGTACTGGGTGGAATAAATTTTGCATGTACAAACTCTGATTTAGGAAATTGTTACACTTTTGGAAAGGTATTAAATAGCTCTAAGGCACATCACAATTATGCACCAAATTTGTATCCTCAGAGCACCATTTCATGCCTCAAATTGCTTCTGCAAGTCTTTAGACCTGAATTCACCGAACTAGGACCCACAACTAAAAATTGTCCTCTCATTTTATTACTCCAATGCTCTACTCTAAAGACATAGATATAGACAGCAAATAATATAATGATCCATTCCATATCTCCTTCTCCTTCCTAACTTCCTCTTATATATCTACTTAAATTTTCTAGTTCTTGGTATGCTAATTTGTTACAAAATCATAAATATTTTTTCATAGTAAATTGTTTGCATGCCACTTCATTGTGAAATCGAATAGAGTGGACAGAACTAATGTGCTTAATTCTAGTTAATAATAATAAGCTAGTATATCATTAAATCAAGTTCAATTAGGAATTTGTTAAATGAACTTTCATAGGGGAAATAAGATATCATTAATTCAGATATAAATTCAAAATAAAAATTGTATGCATTTCTCCATACTTGTAATGGACTATGATTTGGGGCACTTTAAGTATCTAGTGTTTTAGCTCCTTCTTCCGAAACCTAGCAATAGCAGTTTTCTTAAAATTGTAATTTTTTTATTTTTGAAATATGTTTTTTAATATAAAAGGGGGACTTAGTGATCTAAAAAACCTCAGGCCACTTGAACTATTTATATTACATAAATCAAACTTCCAACAAATCCTTGTCGGATTTATAGAAAGTTTGATTGAAAAATATGCTTAATTAAGGGCACAATTCTATGCACTATGACTCAAATAACATATCTAATGATCATTTCATATTATAAATTATTTAATTTATTTTGGAATCTTTTTGCTTGAGTAATTGAGACACCCAAAAGCACAAATGTCGAAATTGATCTTTGTATTCAATTTAAAGTAATAAACAATGAGCATATTGAAATTTTACTCACTTATAGGAATTCCAAACCCTGTAAATTATCTCCTATGCATCTTTCATTTCATGTTGTCAAAATTTCATTTCTAAATTCATGAGAGGCTCCAAAGAATTAAATTTTTTATTTGAGAGTGTAATATGATCCATGTAGCAACCACAAGGAGGAAATTTCAATGCATTTCACAATATATGTTGCATGTGAAAAAAGGTGATGAATGCACAACAAAGAGCATTTAGAGAAGATTCATATCAATACACAACAATGCTTTATCGAGCCTAGAGACACTTTATATAAACCATTGTGAGGGAGATGTGTGATCTTTTCCACACTCAACGTGGAATTGGAACATATCCTTATTAAAATACAATTAAAATACTCTCTAAAATGAAAAGAAATGTTGGCTATAATAAAAAAACAATAATGAATATGCATGTTTAGTTCATTTTAATTGAAAGCAATATAATTGATCATGAGTCAAAGGATTCAACATCATGTTTATAACACCCATCCGGATGTAATTTGTAAAATAATTTAATTTCAGTCTAGAAGGTCCTCGAAACCTCAAGAGAACAAGTCGGCCCTAGAAGAGACAAATCAGCCTGAGGAGAGATATTCAACCCAAATAGAAAGCCTATAAATAGACACATTTTCAACCTCATTTGGCACTCATCACCAACAAGTTTGATTTTCAATAACAAGGATGACGAAAGAGGAGTGAAGGTCAAGGAAAGAGAATAAAAGGTATAAGAAGCAAGGAGAAACCATGGCAAAGGGAAAGGAAAAGTTTTTGGGCAATTTTCTCTTACACGTGTGAGTTTCTGGAGTGGTTGTAGGGCCTGTAATTTCTACAGTGACTACAAGTTTGAAATTTTATTACAGGAAGGGTCAAAATTCTGAGACTACCATTGTTGTAGAAGGGTTTGTCTTTGGTTGCCCTAGTTTGACTATGATCCTATTGGAGAGAGTATTTGGAGGTATGACTTGGCGCTAAGAGTAGGGAAAATTTGATGGGAGAAATTTCGCAAATGGGCTATTTTTTGGACATGTTCTGAAAAGAAAAAGAAAAAGAAAAAAAAAATCCCTATTTTTTTACATATATATGATTAAATGGATGATATTCGCCAAAAAATTACCAATTTTAATAGAAAATTACATGTTTTTTATTGAATGTTTTCCTACGTTCTATACTTGTGAATTTTTAAACGATAATAGTTGCCTAAAATACTATATATATGAAAAATATTACATTCTTAAAAGATACCCTGGATAGGAGGAGGACTTGGTCTAAATTCTGGGACTTTCTTGTCTCATTTGAAGCAGATTCTATAAGAAGAAGAATATTTTTTCAAGGTTTTCCCTTTGGATGATTTTTTCCTTGGCTAAGAGCCTAATATCTGTTTCCTCTTTTGCTACCATTATTTTTCTTCATATCTGTTTGATGAAAATAACTAAATGAAAGAACACAAGAATATTAAATAAGTTCACAAGAAAATATTAAGGTTAAGGAAAATTGAAAATAATAAGCTTCCACATAGCATTTTCCCAACATGGTATCAGAGCTAAGGTGAACAATAAGGAAATTGGAAGGATCATTTTGTGGACACAAAGAAGGGTTTACTTTTCAAATGGAATCATTTGTGGAATGACACAAGAAAAGAAGAAAAATACCTATTTTTCTAGAAGGGGGGTTTCTACATTGAAGAAGATCAATACTACATCAAGCCCTCATCAAAGGAAGATCTTTTCAAGAATATAAATTAGGTTTAGAAAGTTTGAGATGCAGGAAAGACAAGTTGTAGAATCAAGTGTTGGAAGAGAGACCTCATTGACCTTGGGAATATTTTTCTTTCTCAAAAGAAGACGATAAAAAGGATAATTGATCTCTCTGAAGATGCACTCATTGGTACAGATATTTAAATAAATCATCAAATAATATTGGTATCATTCATCTTGAAATTTGTTGTTGGACGAATCCTAGTGATCATCTTTCAAGGACATTATTGTAGTATCTTCAAATATCTTGAAGATATCAAGAAGGTTGGAGACATGATCAAAGAAAAAGAGAATATTGGTTATCAAGTAAGTATCATATTATGACTCCATTTATGAATGTACAGGTGATAAGGGTTCTTTCTTCAAGGAGAGCAATAAGCTTGTTGGAGCATGGAATTCCGTAGCGTGGAAGAAAATGATAGACCTAGCACTTACTGAACATGAGGTAAGGGAGTATGTTACTGGAGGAATTACTGAAGCTAGCGAAGAAAACACTCAAGAAATAGTGAAGTACAAGAACGGGGAATTAAGGGCACAAAGGATCATAGTTGAATCCATTGAGAATCCTCTTATTCCATTTGTTGCAAATTTGAAAATTTCCCAGGCTACATATGACAAGCTAGTGAACTTGTACTATGTAAGTACATCATGAAAAAATATGTTTTTGTGGAAAAAGATATATAGAATGAAGAAATAAAAGTATGAGGAAAATAATCCTTTCTCGTGAATATATCTCAGTTAAGAGACCACCTGCAGGGGCTTGGAGAAGGGATTTCTTATTCAAAAATGACTATTTGTGTACTGAATGCATTGCCACTAGAATGGAGCATCTTTGTAACAAGAATATAATCCAAAAAAGATTCAACTCCCTTTGATTAGTTGTGGGACCAATGCATTTAGGAAGAATCTATAATCAAGGTAAAATAATGAAAATGGATCAGATGAACGGTCCCAAGCCTCACTAGCTATGGAAACAATAGTGTTGAAAGGATGAAGGAATGAAATGATTCAGGTTGCGATGTTATTATAGGACTAGATGATGGAATAAGAAGCATGTGAATGCATATTGAAAATTTCTCTTGTATAAGATTCATAAGTACAAAAATATTGTAACATGCTTAATATGATTATGTGATGTTTAACGAAAGAATTTTGACTTACTTAAGGATAAAGAAATAATTATTTCTCTAGAATATGTAAAATAATGATTGAACATCCAGTATAACCTTTGAAGGAAAATTATTAACTTGGTAATCAAGTTTAATCCTTGGGAACTCTAATGCATGAAGAAGTTTCGTATGGAGATGGACCATGAAGCTGTTGATGCTTGGACAAGTAGTTCATCATGATATGGTAAGTATTATTTTAATTATTGTTGATTATCTCGTTAACATATTTTCTTTCTACTTTATAGGATGTTGCCATAATACATGATGACAGTTGAGGCAAGTTCAAATGTATGGATGGAATGTATGAAGAATGTTGAGGGAAGCTCAATATTTGATACCTAGAATCTGTGAAGTCAAGACATGCTCGAATTGTGATTGAAAGGTAGTAGTATAAGAAGATAACCTAGAGGTCAATAAAGGAGATAACTTTCATGTAAAAGCTATGATCATCTCGAGGTTTGGAAATGCTCAATATAATGCCTTCATTAATAATATCAATATGAAAGTGATGATCGAGAAACATGACATGGATCCTATCACAAGACTAAAAATTGAAGTTGTCTCCATGATACCTCATATGGAAGAAACCTGGATCCAAGAGACGCGAAAGAAAGAGGGAGCCTTATAGCTATGAATATCAAGTAGTTGAAACTCTCATGAATAAAAGCTATAAGCCTTATGGAGATGACTTCCCATATTGAAAGGAAGTCAGGAATCTCCTCTAGTTTTGAGAGGGAGTGAAGGAGTCTCCTCAAATAGGAGTAAGGATTTGTTCTCAAGAATAAAAGGAGAATAGGGACATCCTCTCTAGATGAGAGGGGTTGACGATGGTCATTGCACATTCATTATTTTCTTCGTATGAAGAAAGAATGGTGGAGGATTATATAAGAATATGTGGTTTCCTCGAGGATGGAAAATCAAAGAAACGAAAGGTATCGACACTCTTTGAGGATAGGACATGTATCAAAGATAAGAGTGCTCGAAGAGGACCAATAGTATTTGAGGATTTGGTATTATAGATACAAAATAATAATATTCCTAAAAGTACATATCTTGTGAACATACAGATGGGATACGTGCCTTGCAGAGGTAGTGGTGTATCTCACATAAACACTACCAACATAATGCTCTTGAATGAAATATAACTTTTCTAGTTATGCCTCACAAATAGTGGTGGTCATAATGATGATCCTTATAACTGGCTTATCAATATGACTCTTTCCATGAGAACTCTTCAGTTTGAGAATGATTTTTTATTGGTTGTACAATTATGAATACCTCCCTAGGTAAGAGGGATTATTGGAAGTGTAATTAGTTTCGGTATTCATAATTTTTGTTGTACTAATTTTAATATGTATCTTATGTAACAAACAAAAGAAGAAAATAAAATGTTATTATTTTAAACGTTGCACTTCATGCTCATTATTGATGATCTTCTAGGTAAAAGAACATTTTTCATGCTTCTAGGGTTTGTTAGGTCATAGTATTTATTGTAATCGGTCAAAAGAGTCAACATCATGTTTATAAGACCCATCCAAGAAAGATGTAATTTGTAAATAATTTATTTTTAGTCTAGAAGGTCCTAGAAACCTCAAGAGCACAAGTCAGCCCTAGAAGAGACAAGTTGGCCTCAAGAGCGTTATTCGACCCACATGGAAAAGTTATAAATAGAAACATCTTCGACCTCATTTGACACTCATCACCAACAATTTCAATCTGCATTAAGAAGGAAAATGAAAGATGAGAAAATGTAAAGGAAAGTGAAGACAGGATAAAAGAAGTAAGGAGAAAGCCTAGCGAAGGGAAAGGGTAAGTTTTTGAGAAATTTCCTCTCACACGTGTGAGTTTCTATAGGAGTTGCAGGGTGTGAAATTTCTGCAATGACCGTGGGTCTGCAATTGTACTGCAAGAAGGGTTGGAATTTTTATATTGTTGTTGTTGCGGAATGGTTTGTCTTTAGATGACCTATTTTTACTATGATCTTATTGGAGGGTCTCTTTGGAGGGTTGACTTGGTTCTAGGAGGACTTGGTCTAAAGTTTGGGTCTTTGTTGTCTCATTTGAAGTAGATTCTATAATAAGAATAAGAGCGTTTTTTTGGTTTTTCCCCTTGGAGGGGTTTTGCGGTGGCTGAAAGCCTAATCCCTGTTTCCTCGATTGCTACTATTTTTTTTTCTTCATATATGTTAGATGAAAAGGTCTAGATGAAAGAACAAAGAAGATTAACTAAGTTCACAAGAAAATATTAAGGTTAAGGAAAATTGGAATTAATGAGATACCAAATTTCATTTTTCCAACATGAAGTAAAATCACCCTCAAACCCTCCTTATCCATAAAATTCCATGATTATTACACTAGACATTTCGTCCGAAAAAATATGATAAATTGATACTAAAAATCAAAAACTTATACTATGAGGGTTACTTTCCTTAGAATTATAGATTTAATAGGTTTTAAAATGTAGAAAAAAGAGAACATATGAAAGTGAAGTCACTCAAAACCATAATAATGAGATATATGACTTAGGAAGCCTTTTTGAGAAAAAACCTAGGTGGAAGGTGAGGCTGCTCTACTCTTTCTTTCTTTGAATTCAAATGTATGCAAGTACAAAGAAGTGCGGTCGGTTGGCCTATGTGTTTCTATACTGCACACACCATCTCTAATTTTTCTCTCGCTATCAACTCTAAGATGCTCTACTCGTCTATGGAACAAAATGCACCCACATGGAATGAAACCTCCTTTCCTCCTACTATCCTAGTTATAACACAATTGATAGACTCCTAGCGAGTAAGTTTGACTCCTTCAACTCTTAACTAGATTTATAATATCAACTCTTCTAGAGTCTTCTTCATCATGATCACATTTATAACCCATTTTCCATGAATATTGGGGGTTGATGTGTTATTCTCTCAAATCATGGTGGTCAAAATAGAAAGTTCAAGTACTGGGTGGAATAAATTTTGCATGTACAAACTCTGATTTAAGAAATTATTACACTTTTGGAAATGTATTAAACATCTCTAAGGCGCATCACAATTATGCACCAAATTTGTATCCTCAAAGCACCATTTGATGCCTCAAATTGCTTCTACAAGGCTTTAGACCCTAATTCACTGAACTAGGACCCGCAACTAAAAATGGTCCTCTCATTTGATTACTCCAATTTTCTACTCTAAAGGCATAAATATAGACAACAAATAATATAATGATCCATTCCATATCTCCTTCTCCTTCCTAACTTCCTCTTATATATCTACTTAAATTTTTTAGTTCTTGATATGCTAATTTGTTACAAACTTATAAATATTTTGTCATAGTGAATTGTTTGCATGCCATTTCATTGTGAAACTCTAATAGAGTGGATAGAACCAATATGCTTAATTCTAGTTAATAATAATAAGCTAGTATATCATTAAATCAAGTTTAGTTAGGAAGTTGTTAAATGAACTTTCATAGGGGAAATAAGATATCATGAATTGAGATATAAATTCGAATATAATTTGTATGTATTTCTCCATGGACTATGATTTGGGGCACTCTAACTATCTAGTGTTTTAGCTTCTTTTTCAAAAACCTAACAGTAGCATTTTTCCTTAAATTGTAATTTTTTGTTTTTGAAATGTGTTTTTTAATAGAAAAGGGGATTTAGTGCTGTAAAAAAAACTCGGGCCACTTGAACGATGTAGATTACATAACTCAAACTTAGAAAGTTTGATTGAAAAAGGTGCTTAATAAAGGGCACAAGGCTATGCACTATGACTTCAATAACATATATAATGATCATTTCATATTATAAATTATTTGATTTATTTTGGAATATTTCTACTTGATTAATTGAGACACCCAAAAGCAAAAACGTTGAAATTGATCTTTGTATTCAATTTAAAGTAATAAACAATGAGCATATTGAAATTTTAGTCACTTATAGGAATTCCAAACCCTGTAAATTATCTCCTCTGCATCTTTCATTTCATGTTGTCAAAATTTCATTTCTAAATTCATGAGAGGCTACAAAGAATAAATCTTGTTATTTGAGAGTGTAGTATGATCCATGTAGCAACCACAAGGAGGGAATTTCAATGCATTTCACAATATATGTTGCATGTGAAAAAGGGTGATGAATGTACAACAAAGAGCATTTATAGAAAATTCACATCAATATACAACAATTCTTGATTGATCCTAGAGGCACTTTATATAAACCATTGTGAGAGAGATGTGTGATCCTGTCCACTCTCAACGTGGAATTGGAACATATCCTTATTAAAGTACAATTAAAATACTCTGTAAATTGAAAAGAAATGTTGGCTATAATAGAAAACAACAATGAATATGCATGTTTAGTTCATTTTAATTAAAATCAATATAAAATAGATTATAAATATATCATTATATTACATTTACATAAACTTAATAATTAAATTTCAATTTGAAAACCAATCAAACGCACTCATCGTCATCACATAAAGAAAAAAAGAAATAAATAAAAAATACGATATATGATACATATCGCCTAAGCAGTTGAAATATAATTGATGAAATAATAATGGTTAACTCAAATAGCATATACACAGGACCATATGCTGAGATATGGCGGTAAACAATAATTGTGAATTGATGAAATAATAATGGTTAACTGAAATAGCATTTACAAAGGACCATATGCTGAGATACGGCGTTAAACAATGATTGTGAATTGGTGAAATAATAATGGTTAACTGAAATAGCATTTACAAAGGACCAATGCTGAGATATGGCGTTAAACGATAATTGTGGTATGATTCGAGTTGAGGAGGTTTGTCAACCAACATCGACGAGTTTGTTCTATGATTGGAGGAGGTTTCTAAACCAATGGGCAGATTCCCTGGCTTGTCGCTTTAAGTTGTCGTTGTAATCAACATAATATAAACCAAATCGATAGTCATATCCACTCGCCCACTCAAAGTCGTCCAGAAGCGACCAAACCACATAACCTCGGACATCCGCTCCCTCCCTGCAATTCAAATTACAGAGCGCTGGTTAATAACTCACACTCCACATGGCAAACTCAAACTCAAATAACGGCAACAGCAAATACGTTTATATGTTGCACGCACGCACGCACGCACCTTATGGCTTCAAGTAGGTATGACAGATGTTGAGAATGGTACTCCACTCGCCTCGAATCATGCAATGCTTCTTCAAGCGGGGTTGTGCCATTGTCGAAATCAGCATACCCTAGTAATCAAAATTCAATTCATGTTGTGTTGTGCGTAATGATCAGATCCATATTATATTATTTTTGACTGAATTAGATGATATTATTGACATTAAGTAACATTGTCGCGTAGCGTACCTGTCTCAGTGACGTATATGGGAGGATTGTTATAGCGGTGCTTCGTATAGTTGATCACATCCCTTAATCCAGCAGGATAAGATCTAAAGGAGCTCACACCTTCCTGCAAACGGGGAGATATATATAATTATAATATTAACTTCAAAGTAAGAGTAAGTTGTCACGAAATTATAGAGTTTTTTTAATATAAAAATTAAATGTTTAAACACTTACATCGGATCCGATGTAAACTCCGTTTACTTCATCTGAACCACCACCAAAGAAGGAAGTTTTTTAATACCAAAACATATGCAATATTGCACCATGGAAGAATTAAAATAAAAATAGCATGAGTCACTTGATGTGTTGGAATTTGATTGACCACTTTGCCAAGAAATTAAGTGATAATTAAAGCAGTACATATCAAACTTACATGATATATTTGCCCGGGCGTCCAGAACGTAGTCAGTGTCCACGGAATTTTGTGGATTGGGATTGTTGATGGTAAAGTCTGTTGAGTAATAATTAAAACCAAGAAAGTCGAATGAGCCTTTCAGATCTTTGGCCTCTTCACTGCTGAATAGTGGCAAGCGTGCTCCCACCAAGCTTCGCATAGAGTCAGGGTACTTCCCCGATGTTAGCGGATCCAGAAACCTGTAATAATTGGACAGGAAAAATTAATTACACTTCACTTCACATCTCGAGTAGGCATGGATATGGCTGGAAGGAAAACTTCAAGGTTCAATATCAATCCCATCCTAATTGTCCGGAAAGGCCGAACCTAGAGCTAGGCTAGGGGAGACCGAATCCTAATTTTCCCTTTGACAAGTTTCCATTAATTTTTGTAATGCAGCCCAACTAGCATGAATGAATATGTTTTGGCATCCGGACAAATTAAATTTGAAATTGTTCATCGAGATTGAACGCACTTCAAAAGCACAAATTGAAATTGAATTACAAAATTAATTTTTGGATTTTCTTTTTGATATTTGTGCTCGTTAAACATACCATCCTATTCTGAAGTCAATTGCTCTCTGAGTAGCCTCTTGATCGAGCAAAGAGTTTGAGTATGGCACCATCCAGTTCACCACAAGTGATATGCCTATGGAACCCTTCTGCTTCCCCTGCAATTTATTTTGCGACATTTGAGTGTGTGTGTTTATATTCAAGAGACGTATGTATGTATGTTTAGCGCTGTTACATCTTAAAACAACAGAAGAACATAACCTCACCTGGTATTTAATCCTATATAATTTAAAAACAACAGAAGAACATAACCTCACCTGGTATTTAGTCCTATATAATTTAACGGCGGCACTATGTGCTAGAAGCATATTATGGGTTACTATGTAAGGCTCTGTTGCAGAGTTCCCTGCTGTACAGTTTCCAAATCCGGGCGAACAGCGACCCGGTGCGTGAAGCCCTAGATCGTAGCCAAATAATGAGAAGGTGAGCGGTTCGTTTATAGTTGTCCAATACTTCACACGGTCTCCGAAAGCCCGAAAACATTCTTCTGCGAACATGCCAAAATCGTCCCTGAGAGAGAGAGAGAGAATATATCACGTCAGAATCAGAAACAGGCACGATGTTATGTTATGTTGTATGTTTTAGAGGAGTGAAAAGAGAATTAGGAGAGTGAATCATCTTACACGACTCTTTTACTACGGAATCCCCCGTACTCGTCCTCCAGAGCTTGCGGCATGTCCCAATGATACAGTGTCACGAAAGGCTCCATACCTACATGAACATTCATGAATAGATATATATATAAATAAACACGTGCGTGCAAAATAGAGCTCTACTCAACAACGAGGGCAAGGGGGGGCAAATGATTATGATGATTTTGTAATACCATTCTTGAGCAGCTCGTTGATGAGATTATTGTAATAAGTGATCCCCTCTTCATTGACTCCTCCGTGTCTTGGTGATCCTTCTGAAGACATTAATTAATGGAAATAAGAGACTAGCCAATCATCACAGAAACGATCAATCCATTGTTGCGTTGAGTCAGTTACGTGTATTGATTCAACTTACTAGGAAATATGCGCGACCAGGAAATAGAAAAACGAAACAGGTCCATTCCCATGTATTTGAGATGCTGAACATCCTCCTGCAGATTACAATATTACAGCTCCATAATTAATTCCATCATGCAGATTACAATATTACAGCTCCATAATTAATTCCATCAAGTTACAGCTACAACTAGGCTCAAAGAATAGTGCATAACGGCCAAGTTGTACCTTATAGCGGTGGTATTGGTCTACTGCAACATCACCATCCTTTCCATCTTCAATTTTACCTGCAAGTCAACGTTCAATAACAACAAATAAATAAAAACAGCCAGATGGAAGGTGTAGCTATATATATATATATATCTATCTATGTGTACTGAACCTTGAATGTGGGAGAATGTGTCCCAGATGCTGGGTCCTTTCCCGCCCTCGCGGGCAGCTCCCTCTACCTGTAAAAGAAGTTTCAGTCAGAATTTTGTGATGACTCGGAAAAAAAACTGTATTAATAATACATACAGTGAATGAATGGATCTATGGGGTGATAGAAGCTGGAATTACCTGATAAGCAGATGACCCGGCACCAAATTTGAAGCCCTTGGGGAAGCTGCTTCTACCGAGATATTGTGGAGAAGTTGCATCAACTACGATCATGATCAGAAGATAAAGTGAAAGCAAACATAAGCAGAATGAGCATAGACCCTGAATTTTAGCCATCTCATCTTTCACAACGGGATCCCAATGTATATTTATTCCGTTAATTAATTGAATCAAGATGCTAATTTATAGTCTCGTGGAGTGCAATGGAAAGCAGTGCTTTTGCCTTGAAGCGATCCCAATGGAATGGAAGTGGGTTTTGCTTTCAATTGAATTGCGATCCCAATTTATAGTCGCCTGGAAGACGTTTCTGATCAAGAAAACACCACACCTCGCACTTGATCCATCTGGTAAGGATTTTTCAATTTTGGTTGGCGTTGTTGAAGTGGTTAGAGGCGCCATTCCACTTCAATCATCCTAGATCTATAACGTGGATTGGTTGACGTTGACTTGGTCAGACGCACCATTCCACTTCAAAAATAAAATATATACATACATAACAGAAGCTGAAGACCCCTTCAAATCTATATCTGTATGTTGAAAATCTATTCACACAACACACATCTATCTATATCTGTATGTTGAAAATCTATTCACACAACACAGATCTATCTATCTATATCTGGTTGGCGTTGACTGGCGCCATTCGCACTACAAGGTGAAATGGTTGGCGTTGACTGGCGCCATTCGCACTACAAGGTGAAATGGTTGGCGTTGACTGGCGCCATTCGCACTACAACAAAACAATATATATATATATCTCTAGGGCGCCGTTCCCCTTCAAATCTATTCACAGCACAGGTTGCACGTGCGGGTCGTCGTTACTACTTCCCGGGGAGATGAGATGAGAAGAGAAGGACGACGTTTAAACAACTTACCACAACAACAGAAAGATCGTTTGAATGATTCATTGCACGGTTTGAATATATATATATATATTCATATATATATATATATATATTTTACGACACAACAGACTATATATATATATATATATGGAATGGAACCATATCTCCATCGACTATCATGCGCACAAATATGAATATCATAATCAAAATGAAAATAATAATATTAGATATGCCATAAATCACCATCATGCACACAAAATAATATTACTACCAAAATCCAAGTACCCAAACGAAACGTTTGAATATTAGAACAGAGAGAACGTTTGAATATTAGATATGCCATAAATCACCATCATGCACACAAAATAATATTACTACCAAAATCCAAGTACCCAAACGAAACGTTTGAATATTAGAACAGAGAGAACGTTTGAATATCAGATATGCGATAAATCACCATCATGCACACAAAATAATATTACTACCAAAATCCAAGTACCCAAACGAAACGTTGTTACCAGAACCACTAATATTGATAACCACGCGTTCCCTTCTTGTTTTTCCAACGATTATTTGTTTATCCTTCCAAATATACAAGTACGAAACACTTTTCCCGTTGACTGACCCGACTTAAGAACACGATAATATTTTGATAATATTTTGGCAACCACGTAGTAGTAACGTTGATACAATAATAATTTGGCATATAGATAGGTATAACCTTCAATAAGATTTTGGAATTTTTAACTTCTAAATTTTATTTATATGATTGACATTAACAAGTTTTAAAATAGCTTAAATGTATTTTAATTTTAAATAATACACTAACTCTCTTTTAATTTTGAAAGTTTGTTTATTAAATCAAACTATTTTGGTATTAGGAATTTGGCTTCTACGATCCATAAAATGTGTATACAAACTTTTGGTGAAAATCACATATATTAAAATTAAAATATTTTATTTCTTATTCATATTTAATCATTTTGTGTTCTCATGAGATATTTCAATTCCATAATCCATATACAATATTTTTTTCAAATTATATATTATAAAGCACAAGATTTTTTTTTTACCTTTAATTACTATATACTTAAAATTGATATCATATTATTTAATGTATACTTAAAATTGATATCATATTATTTTATACGCAACGTTAAATATAGTTTTCTTTTATCTTAGTATTTAATATTTCTTTTTAATTTCTATGTGTCAACTCCATGTTCATCACTCAAGGAACTAAATCTCTCCTACCTTTTAAGTTGTAAAAAGCAATAAGAACAAAAGAGAGAGAGAATTTTTTTACCTTCAATTGCCTACTATAAGTCAAAATAAAATTTTGGAGAGAGAGAGAGAGAGAGAGAGAGTGGACATTGTAATACATTATTTATGACTCACATTGAGAGACTTCTTTTTTTATCAATACTTTTCAATAATTCACCAGTCAAACCCATTTTAATGCAATTAATATCTCCCTCATTTTGGGAAGTATAAAAAACATATATTGTCCAAAGGGTGCATTCAAATGCAATGAATTAAATTTGGTTAATGCTTTTCCTATGGTCTCACATCCAAGGTTGAATGCCATGTCCATGCATGAGGTTTATGGCACCCCCGCACCCTACATGTCATTAATATGCATTCGTCAAAGCTCCAACCAGAATTTTCCCGCCATCTTGAGCTCTGATAGTTGTCTTCGCAAAGGAACCAGAGGAGGGTAATTAAACTACTATCATTTATCGACAGAATATGGTCTTATTATTTATAATGTTGGTCTCTTAAAAGAAGATGTGAATTGCACCTTCACCAAATATGGTCTTATCATTTATAATGTTCGTATCCAAAAAGAAGATGTGAATTGTAGCTTCACTTGCGATGAGTATGTCCTCCCCTTTCTCAATGTGTCCATGAAATTAGGTTTGTGCTACATTATCTCATTTCTCCTTCTATATTTAATGTTTCCTTTCATGTGACTAATTTTAATACAATTTAATTCCTATTTTCCTAAGAATCTATATGCATTAGATAACTTGGAAAAGTTTAAAAATTGCATGAGGATGAGGGAATAGAAAGAGGAAAAAGGGGAGGAAGAAGAGGGAAATAAAGAGAGGTTGAGGAGGGAGAGGAAGATATATTCCCTAAAATGACATTCCTTTTTTTTTTAAATTTATATTAGTAGCAATCAGTGGTGGAAATTAGAGTGATATCACAGAGAGGTTATACACACGACAAATCACACTTCAATATCTTTATTGATAGCAACAATTACAAATATATAGGAAATACATTACTAACTTCGAAACATCTAGATCACGACTACGATGCATACATACGAAACAACAGCATATAGACTGACTCATCGTGACCCATAATGAAAACCGCACATGCATCAGAAGCATTACTTCCAACACCCTCCCTTAATTCTTACATGGAAAACACATATTACAACAATAATATTAATCTCTAGATATAACTGGTCTTCGTCAACACTTACACCCACTCTGAAATCTCGCAAACACCGCTCTTCCTTCACTACCACATCTTCGAGTTGTCACTTGATCCATCTAATACATAACTTCTTCATACCATATTTGACGTACTTTGCAAAATTGACACTTCTCGACCTCCCGGAGCACGAGGATCAGTGTTGATACTAAACCATCCTATAGACATACCGCAATATATTGAACACATGGTATTCAATTATATTTCCCAGTTATCTAGGAAGTCATTCTGGGTACTCAATGTATTCAGAAGTCAGGTATACAAGGTGACCTCTTAAACAAATAATCAAATTAACCTACAATTTTTTCCCCTGGCTCCGCATGACGCCACAAGCTGATAACAAATTATTCATGATCAAATTAGTGATATGTTCTTGTGGCATTGTATGCATCCAGAACCACCAATTTGAAAATAGTTTAATATGTTCTCTAATTGGTTTTTCATTTCATTTTTCACATTATAGTTGGACAATAACACACTATAATATAATAAAACCATAACACATGCCTAAACATTTTTACATCATAACAAAAAACCCAAAAATACTCAAACAAAACCAATGCCTTCTATTAACCTATGCATATCCCGATTAAAGAAATGTTGGTTGTGAAGATTCCAATGACATCATCGTATCGTTGTTAATAGATCCTAATCCTGTCTCTATAACCAGTCTCATGACCTTTTATCGTGGTATGACCAATAGTTTTCAGTTTGTAGGGTCTGGCTGTGGGAGACATCGATCTACATGGGAATTTCATCTACACTTAAAGTATATATTTACGAATTATTTCCCCTCCTCCATATAGTTCGACCTTTTATTTTATAGCCGGTGACAGATCCTCCACATACTTCATGGTTCAATTTTGAGCTTGGTTTCGTATTTGACTTTTCCCGAGGTCGCAACATGGCCTTCTCCCACACAAATCCATTATCCAACCCAATATCAGTGCAATATGGCAGCTTTGATGTGAAGAAATTATTTGCCAACATCCTTTATCATTTGTTGCAACATATGGGAGTGCAGTTGTTTCTCGATGAGAGCGAATTTGAGTTGGCAAATTACTTTCCAAACAAAATACATCACTCTGCTTTCTTTCATTTTCTGTTCCCATTGTCATTTTCTTTGCTTCTGTTCAAGGTGCATTTGAATATGTGATTGAAAGCCCGATAAATATCCAAAGTCCCATTTGTACCACTGTGTTTCCATAAACCAACCTTCATGGTTGGCCTAAATGACCTTTCCGCAGTTGAAATATCAAAATTCCTTCTGTTCTTCCCATTATTATTTCTCTTTCCATATGGAAAAGACAATCCACTACTCAAATACACATGTATCTCTTGTTTCTTCACGAAAACCTGTGATGAGGTATTCAACACTAGGGCCTTCCACAATTGGTCATGAAAGTTTCCTAACACCAAAATTGTACAAGCATGTTGTATAAAAAAAATTTCATTCCACATTTCGGCCACTTGATTTTAATCATATATTACTGCTTGTACAAATTTAGAGGAAGCATGAATTAAAATCTAAGAAGGCCCTAGTGATTTCTTTTCCCAACCTAGTGACTAGATAAATCCAACCTTAGTTCTAGATACCAATATATTCAAATTGATCCCAACTCCATGATCCATTTAATGGTAAGCCATGGAATCATAAGGATGACCTTTGAATTGTTGGAAATGTAACCCGTTTCAATCTTCATAATTGTTGTTGTACTTATTTCAATATGTATATTATGGAAAAAACAAAAAAATAAAAGAAAAAATTATTATTTTAAAGCATGGGTTTCATGCCCAATATTGACAGTATTCTAGATAAAAGCAGGGTATTCATGCTTCCATGGTTTGTTACGTCATAGGATTTATTGATCATGAGTCAAAGGAGTCAACATCATGTTTATAACACCCATCCAGATGTAATTTGTAAAAAAATTTAATTTCAGTCTAGAAGGTCCTTGAAACCTCACGAGAATAAGTCGGCCCTAGAACAGACAAATCAGCCTAAGGAGAGATATTCAACCCACATAGAAAGCCTATAAATAGAGACATATTTTCATGTTTGGCCCTCATCACAGCAGTTAGTATTTACGATAACAAGGTTGAGAGAGAGAAGAAAGAGGAGTGAAGGTCAAGGAAAGAGAATAAAAGATATAAGAAGCAACGAGAAGCCCTGGTGAAGGAAACGAAAAGTTTTTGGGCAATTTTCTCTTACACGTGTGAGTTTCTGGAGTGGTTGCAGGGCCTAGTTTGACTATGATCCTATTGGAGGGTCTATGTGGAGGGATGACTTGGTGCTAAGAGTAGGGAAAATTGGATTGGAGAAATCTCGCAAATGGGCTATTTTTTGGACATTTACAAAAAAAGAAAAAAGAAAAAAAAAATCCTATTTTTTTACATATATATGATTAAATGGATGATATTTGCCAAAAAATTACCAATTTTAATAGTAAATTACATGTTTTTTTTATGTAGAATTTTTTTTCGATAATAATCACATTCAAATGAACATTGTCGGCGCGTTTCGAACCAACTAGTGTGGTTCATCATCAGGACTAGGTAAGAGATCAAATCCGGACGTTGAGTTTAAATAGAAGCAGAAATGGCTAAACTATACGTTAGGATAACGACTAGTTTGACTATGAAATTTAATAATTGCTAGTTCTATTTTAATTAATCTAATTATTTACTTAATTATTAAATAAAATTATAACGGCTAGTTCTATTTAATTAATTTAAAATTTTATTTATTTGATAAACTATTTTTATAAATATTTTTATTTTATTTAATTTAGTTAATTTTATTTTAAACGATAATAGTTGCCTAAAATACTATATATATGAAAAATATTACATCCTTAAAAGATACCCTGGCTAGGAGGAGGACTTGGTCTAAAGTCTGGGTCTTTGTTGTCTCATTTGAAGCATATTCTATAAGAAGAAGAAGAGTTTTTCCAGGTTTTCCCTTTGGACAAGTTTCTCCCTGGCTAAGAGCCTAATATCTATTTCCTCTGTTGCTACCATTATTTTTCTTCATATTTGTTTGATGGAAATATCTAAATGAAAGAATACAAGAATATTAACTAAGTTCACAAGAAAATATTAAGGTTAAGGAAAATTGAAATCAATAAGCTTCCACATAGCATTGTACCAACATGGTATCAAATCTAAGGTGAACAATAAGGAAATTGGAAGGATCGTCTTGTGGACACAAAGAAGGGTTTGCTTGTCAAATGGGATCATTTGTGGAAGGACACAAGAAAAGAAGGAAAATACCTACTTTTCTAGAAGGGGGGTTTCTACATTGAAGAAGATCAATACTACATCAAGCCCTCATCAGAGGAAGATCTTTTCAAGAATCTAAATTAGGTTTAGCACGTTTGAGATGCAGGAAAGACAAGTTGTAGAATCAAGTGTTGGAAGAGAGACCTCATTGACCTTGGGAATATTTGTCTTGCTCAAAAGAAGACTATAAAAAGGATAATTGATATCTCTGAAGATGCACTCATTGGTATAAATATTTAAATAAAGCATCAAATAATATTTTTATCATTCATCTTGAAATTTGTTGTTGGAGGAATCCTAGGGAATATCTTTCAAGGACATTATTGTAGTATCTTCAAATATCTTGAAGATATCAAGAAGGTTGGAGACATGATCAAAGAAAAGGAGAATATTGGTTATCAAGTAAGTATCATATTATGACTCCATTTATGAATTTAAAGGTGATAAGGGTTCTTTCTTCAAGGAGATCAATAAGCTTGTTGGAGCATCGAATTTTGTAACGTGGAAGAAAAGGATAGACCTAGCACTTACTAAACATGAGGTAAGGGAGTATGTTACTGGTGGAATTACTGAAGCTAGCAAAGAAAACACTCAAGAAATAGTGAAGTACAAGAACGGGGAAATAAGGACACAAAGGATCATAGTTGAATCCATTAAGCATCCTCTTATTCCATTTGTTGCAAATTTGAAAATTTCCCAGGCTACGTATGACAAGCTAGTGAACTTGTACTATGTAAGTACATTAGGAAAAAATATGTTTTTTGTGGAAAAAGATATATAGAATAAAGAAATAAAAGTATGAGGAAAACAATCCTCTCTCGTGAATATATCTCAGTTAAGAGACCACTTGAAGGGGCTTGGAGAAGCGATTTCTAATTCAAAAATGACCATTTGTGTACTGAATGCATTGCCACTAGAATGGAGCGTCTTCGTAAAAAGAATATAATCTAAGAAAGATTCAACTCCCTTTGATGAGTTGTGGGACCAATGCATTTAGGAAGAATCTATAATCAAGGTAAAATAATGAAAATGGATCAGATGAATGGTCCCAAGCCTCACTAGCTAGTGTTAAGCAACTAAAGAAGGGCAAGTTTGGAAAGTCCAAGAAGAAAGATATGTCCAAAGTTCAATTCTTTAAGTGAAATGGTTTTGGACACTTAAAGAGGGGATTTACAAGCTAATAAAACAACAAGAGAAAGGAAAGAAGAGAGACTCACATAGCTGAAGAAATGGGAGAAACTGGGAAGAAGCCAAGGAAAGAAGACGTGAAATATCTTTAATTTTGAAAAAGGCACTCTATTTTTCACAATATTTATCAAGATTTTTCTTTCCTTTAGGACAATATTCATGGTTTTTTATATAAGAGTCTTGATTTTCCATAACATCATAGAGAGAAGCATGTGATAATATCATATGTAGAGTAAACTTGATTAAGGAGCCTTTTATAAATCATTTAGTCTTTGAACATAAATAAACAATCCATTTTGTATATTATTAGAGGTATTCATATTGCTTATATGGATCATCATGATCCTAGAAGAAGCATCATTTTCGAAGGTTCTTGGAAGAAGAAGAAGTATGACAAGGTTAGTATACATTCAATATATTATGGAAACAATAGTGTTAAAAGGATGAAAGAATGCAATGATTCAGGTTGTGGTGTTATCATATGACTAGATGATGGAATAAGAAGCATATGAATGCATATTGAAAATTTCTCTTGGATAAGATTCATATGTACAAAAATATTGCAACATGCTTAATATGATTATGTGATGTTTAACAAAAGAATTTGACTTACTTAAGGATAAAGAAATAATAATTTCTCTAGAATATGTAAAATAATGATTGAACATCCAGTATAACCTTTGAAGGAAAAGTATTAACTTGGTAATCAAGTTTAATACTTGGGAACTCTGATGCATGAAGGAAGTTTCATATGGAGATGGACCATGAGGTTGTTGATGCTTGGACAAGAAAGTCATCATGATATGGTAAGTATGATTTTAATTATTGTTGATTATCTAGTTAACGTATTGTCTTTCTACTTTGAAGGATGTTGCGGGAATACATGATGACAATTGAAGCAAGTTCAAATGTATGGATGGAATGTATGAAGAATGTTGAGGGAAGCTTAATATTTGATACCTAGAAACTGTGAAGTTAAGACATGCTCATATTGGGATTGAAAGGTAGTATTATAAGAAGATAACCTAGAGGTCAATAAAGGAGATAACTTTCATGTAAAAACTATGATCATCTTGAGGTTTGGAAATTCTCAATATAATGCATTCGTTAATAATATCAAAATGAAAGTGATGATCGAGAAATATGTCATGGATCCTATCACAAGACTAAGAAGTGAAGTTGGCTCCATGATACCTCAGATGGAAGAAACCTGGATCCAAGAGACGCGAAATAAAGAGGGAGCCTTATAGCTTTGAATATCAAGTAGTTGAAACTCTAAGGAATAAAAGCTATAAGTCTTATGGAGACGACTTCCCATATTGAAAGGAAGTCAGGAACCTCCTCTGGTTTTGAGAGGGAGTGAAGGAGTCTCCTCAAATAGGAATAAGGATATGTTCTCAAGAATAAAAGTAGAATGGGGACATCCTCTCTAGATGAGAGGGTTGATGATGGTCATTGCACATGCATTATTTTCTTCGTATGAAGAAATAATGGTGGAGGATTGTATAAGCATTTGTGGTTTCCTTGATGATGGAAAATCAAAGAAAGGAAAGGTATCGACACTCTTTGAGGATAGGACATGTATCAAAGATAAGAGTGGTCGAAGAAGACCGATATTCTTTGAGGATTTGGTATTATAGATACAAAAAATTAATATTCCTAAAAGTACATATCATGTGAACATACAGATGGCATACGTGCCTTGTAGAGGTAGTGGTGTATCACACATAAACACTCCCAACATAATGCTCTTGAATGAAATATAGCTTTTCTAGTTATGCCTCACAGATAGTGGTGGTCATCATGATGATCCTTATAACTGGCTTGTCAATCTAACTCTTTCTACAAGAACTCTTCATTTTCAGAATGGTTTTGTATTGGTTGTACAATTATGAAAACCTCCCTAAGTAAGAGGGATTATTGGAAATGTAACTTGTTTCGGTATACATAATTTTTGTTGTACTAATTTTAATGTGTATCTTATGTAACAAAAAAAAGAAGAAAATAAAATGTTATCATTTTAAACGTTGGGCTTCATGCTCATTATTGACGGTCTTCTAGGTAAAACAACATTGTTCATGCTTCTAGGGTTTATTAGGTCGTAGTATTTATTGTAATCGGTCAAAAGAGTCAACATCATGTTTATAAGACCCATCCAGGAAAGATGTAGTTTGTAAACTAATTTATTTTGAGTCTATAAGGTCTTGAAAACCTCAAGAGCACAAGTCATCCCTAGAAGAGACAAGTCGGCCTCGGGAGCGTTATTCGACCCACACGGAAAGGTTATAAATAGAGACATCTTCGACCTCATTTGACACTCATCACCAACAATTTCAATATGTGTTAAGAAGGAAAATGAAAGAGGAGAAATTGTAAAGGAAAGTGAAGAAAAGATAAAATAAGCAAGGAGAAACCCCAGCAAAGGGAAAGGATAAGTTTTTTGAGAAATTTCCTCTCACACGTGTGAGTTTCTATAGGAGTTGTATGGTGTGAAATTTCTGCAGTGACTAAAGGTCTGAAATTCTACTGCAGGAAGGGTTGGAATTCTTATATTGTTTTTGTTACAGAATGGTTTATCTTTAGATGACCTAATTTTACTATGATCTTATTGGAGGGTCTCTTTCGAGGGTTGACTTGGTTCTAGGAAGACTTGGTCTAAATTTTGGGTCTTTGTTGTCTCATTTGAACTAGATTATATAATAAGAAGAAGAGTGTTTTTGGTTATTCCCCTTGGAGGGGCTTTGCCGTGGCTGAAAGCCTAATCTTTGTTTCCTCTGTTGCTACTTTTTTCTTTCTTCAAATCTGTTTGATGACAGAATAAATAATATTAACTAAGTTCACAAGAAAATATTAAGGTTAAGGAAAATTGGAATTAATAAGACACCAAATTTCATTTTTCCAACATGAAATAAAATCATCCTCAAACCCCTCCTCATTCATAAAATTCCATGATTATTACACTAGACAATTCGTCCGAACAAATATGATAAATTTATACTAAAAATAAAGAATCTATACTATGAGGGTTGCTTTCCTTAGAATTATAGATTTAATAAGTTTTGAAATGTAGAAAAAGAGAACATATCAAAGTGAAGTCACTCACAACCATAATAATGAAATATATGACTAGGAAACCTTTTTGAGAGAAAACCTAGGTGGAAGGTGAGGCTGCTCTACTCTTTCTTTCTTTGAATTCAAATGTATTCAAGTACAAAGAAGTGTGGTCGGTTTGCCTATCCGTTCCTATACTACACACACCACCTCTAATTTTTTTGTCTCTATCAACTCTAGGATGCTCTACTCATCTATGGAACAAAATGCACTCAAATGGAATGAAACCTCCTTTCCTCCTACTATCATAGTTATAACACAACTCAATAGACTCCTAGCGAGTAGGTTTGAATCCTTCAACTCTTAACTAGATTTATAATATCAACTCTTTGAGAGTCTTCTTCATCGTGATCACATTTATAACCCATTTTCCATTAATACTGGGGGTTGATGTTTTATTCTCTCAAATCGTGGTGGTAAAAATAGAAAGTTCAAGTACTGGGTGGAATAACTTTTGTAATCCGTCAAAAGAGTCAACATCATGTTTATAAGACCCATCCAAGAAAGATGTAATTTGTAAATAATTTATTTTTAGTCTAGAAGGTCCTGGAAACCTCAAGAGCACAAGTCAGCCCTAGAAGAGACAAGTTGGCCTCAAGAGCGTTATTCGACCCACATGGAAAAGTTATAAATAGAAACATCTTCGACCTCATTTGACACTCATCACCAACAATTTCAATCTGCATTAAGAAGGAAAATGAAAGATGAGAAAATGTAAAGGAAAGTGAAGACAGGATAAAAGAAGTAAGGAGAAAGCCTAGCAAAGGGAAAGGGTAAGTTTTTGAGAAATTTCCTCTCACACGTGTGAGTTTCTATAGGAGTTGCAGGGTGTGAAATTTCTGCAATGACCATGGGTCTGCAATTGTACTGCAAGAAGGGTTGGAATTTTTATATTGTTGTTGTTGCGGAATGGTTTGTCTTTAGATGACCTATTTTTACTATGATCTTATTGGAGGGTCTCTTTGGAGGGTTGACTTGGTTCTAGGAGGACTTGGTCTAAAGTTTGGGTCTTTGTTGTCTCATTTGAAGTAGATTCTATAATAAGAATAAGAGCGTTTTTTGGTTTTTCCCCTTGGAGGGGTTTTGCGGTGGCTGAAAGCCTAATCCCTGTTTCCTCGATTGCTACTATTTTTTTTTCTTCATATATGTTTGATGAAAAGGTCTAGATGAAAGAACAAAGAAGATTAACTAAGTTCACAAGAAAATATTAAGGTTAAGGAAAATTGGAATTAATGAGATACCAAATTTCATTTTTCCAACATGAAGTAAAATCACCCTCAAACCCTCCTTATCCATAAAATTCCATGATTATTACACTAGACATTTCGTCCGAAAAAATATGATAAATTGATACTAAAAATAAAAAACTTATACTATGAGGGTTACTTTCCTTAGAATTATAGATTTAATAGGTTTTAAAATGTAGAAAAAAGAGAACATATGAAAGTGAAGTCACTCAAAACCATAATAATGAGATATATGACTTAGGAAGCCTTTTTGAGAAAAAACCTAGGTGGAAGGTGACCCTGCTCTACTCTTTCTTTCTTTGAGTTCAAATATATGCAAGTACAAAGAAGTGTGGTCGGTTGGCCTATGTGTTTCTATGCTGCACACACAATCTCTAATTTTTCTCTCGCTTTCAACTCTAGGATTCTCTACTCATCTATGGAAGAAAATGCACTCAAATGGAATGAAACCTCTTTTCCTCCTACTATCTTAGTTATAACACAATTGATAGACTCCTAGCAAGTAAGTTTGACTCCTTCAACTGTTAACTAGATTTATAATATCAACTCTTCTGGAGTCTTCTTCATCATCATCAGATTTATAACCCATTTTCCATGAATATTGGGCGTTGATGTGTTATTCTCTCAAATCATGGTGGTCAAAATATAAACTTCAAGTACTGGGTGGAATAAATTTTTCATGTACAAACTCTGATTTAGGAAATTATTACACTTTTGGAAAGGTATTAAATAGCTCTAAGGCGCATCACAATTATGCACCAAATTTGTATCCTCAAAGCACCATTTGATGCCTCAAATTGCTTCTACAAGGCTTTAGACCCTAATTCACCGAACTAGGACCCACAACTAAAAATGTTCCTCTCATTTTATTACTCCAATTTTCTACTCTAAAGGCATAATTATAGACAACAAATAATATAATGATCCATTCCATATCTCCTTCTCCTTCCTAACTTCCTCTTATATATATACTTAAATTTTTTAGTTCTTGATATGCTAATTTGTTACAAAATTATAAATATTTTTTCATAGTAAATTGTTTGCATGCCACTTCATTGTGAAATCGAATAGAGTGGACATAACTAATATGTTTAATTCTAGTTAATAATAATAAGCTAGTATATCATTAAATCAAGTTCAGTTAGGAAGTTGTTAAATGAACTTTCATAGGGGAAATAAGATATCATTAATTGAGATATAAATTCAAATAAAATTTGTATGTATTTCTCCATACTTGTAATGGACTATGATTTGGGGTATTTTAAGTATGTAGTGTTTGAGCTCCTTCTTCGGAAACCTAGCAATAGCAATTTTCCTAAAATTGTAATTTTTTATTTTTGAAATATTTTTTTTAATAGAAAAAGGGGATTTAGTGCTCTAAAAAACCTGGGGCCAATTGAACTATGTAAATTACATAACTCAAAATTCCAACAAATCCTTGTCAAATTTATAGAAAGTTTGTTTGAAAATTTTCAATTAAGGGCACAAGGCTATGCACTATGACTCGAATAACATATATAATGATCATTTCATATTATAAATTATTTAATTTATTTTGGAATATTTCTACTTGAGTAATTGAGACACCCAAAAGTACAAATGTCGAAATTGATCTTTGTATTCAATTTAAAGTAATAAACAATGAGCATATTGAAATTTTACTCACTTATAGGAATTCCAAACCCTGTAAATTATCTCCTATGAATCTTTCATTTCATGCTATCAAAATTTCATTTCTAAATTCATGAGAGGCTCCAAAGAATAAATCTTGTTATTTGAGAGTGTAATATGATCCATGTAGCAACCACAAGGAGGAAATTTCAATGCATTTCACAATATATGTTGCATGTGAAAAAAGGTGATGAATGTACAATTGAGAGCATTTAGAGAAAATTCACATCAATATACAACAATGCTTGATTGATCTTAGAGGCACTTTATATAAACCATTGTGAGAGAGATGTGTGATCTTGTCCACTCTCAATGTGGAATTGGAACATATCCTTATTAAAGTACAATTAAAATACTCAGAATTGAAAAGAAATGTTGGCTATAATAGAAAACAACAACGCATTACGTACGTTTAGTCTAGATGACTAAAAGCAATAAAATAGATTATAAATATATCATTATATTACATTTACATAAACTTAATAATTAAATTTCAATTTGAAAACCAATCAAACGCACTCATCGTCATCACATAAAGAAAAAAAGAAATAAATAAAAAATACGATATATGATACATATCGCCTAAGCAGTTGAAATATAATTGATGAAATAATAATGGTTAACTCAAATAGCATATACACAGGACCATATGCTGAGATATGGCGGTAAACAATAATTGTGAATTGATGAAATAATAATGGTTAACTGAAATAGCATTTACAAAGGACCATATGCTGAGATACGGCGTTAAACAATGATTGTGAATTGGTGAAATAATAATGGTTAACTGAAATAGCATTTACAAAGGACCAATGCTGAGATATGGCGTTAAACGATAATTGTGGTATGATTCGAGTTGAGGAGGTTTGTCAACCAACATCGACGAGTTTGTTCTATGATTGGAGGAGGTTTCTAAACCAATGGGCAGATTCCCTGGCTTGTCGCTTTAAGTTGTCGTTGTAATCAACATAATATAAACCAAATCGATAGTCATATCCACTCGCCCACTCAAAGTCGTCCAGAAGCGACCAAACCACATAACCTCGGACATCCGCTCCCTCCCTGCAATTCAAATTACAGAGCGCTGGTTAATAACTCACACTCCACATGGCAAACTCAAACTCAAATAACAGCAACAGCAAATACGTGTATACGCACGCACACACGCACCTTATGGCTTCAAGTAGGTATGACAGATGTTGAGAATGGTACTCCACTCGCCTCGAATCATGCAATGCTTCTTCAAGCGGGGTTGTGCCATTGTCGAAATCAGCATACCCTAGTAATCAAAATTCAATTCATGTTGTGTTGTGCGTAATGATCAGATCCATATTATATTATTTTTGACTGAATTAGATGATATTATTGACATTAAGTAACATTGTCGCGTAGCGTACCTGTCTCAGTGACGTATATGGGAGGAGTGACGTATATGGGAGGATTGTTATAGCGGTGCTTCGTATAGTTGATCACATCCCTTAATCCAGCAGGATAAGATCTAAAGGAGCTCACACCTTCCTGCAAACGGGGAGATATATATAATTATAATATTAACTTCAAAGTAAGAGTAAGTTGTCACGAAATTATAGAGTATTTTTAATATAAAAATTAAATGTTTAAACACTTACATCGGATCCGATGTAAACTCCGTTTACTTCATCTGAACCACCACCAAAGAAGGAAGTTTTTTAATACCAAAACATATGCAATATTGCACCATGGAAGAATTAAAATAAAAATAGCATGAGTCACTTGATGTGTTGGAATTTGATTGACCACTTTGCCAAGAAATTAAGTGATAATTAAAGCAGTACATATCAAACTTACATGATATATTTGCCCGGGCGTCCAGAACGTAGTCAGTGTCCACGGAATTTTGTGGATTGGGATTGTTGATGGTAAAGTCTGTTGAGTAATAATTAAAACCAAGAAAGTCGAATGAGCCTTTCAGATCTTTGGCCTCTTCACTGCTGAATAGTGGCAAGCGTGCTCCCACCAAGCTTCGCATAGAGTCAGGGTACTTCCCCGATGTTAGCGGATCCAGAAACCTGTAATAATTGGACAGGAAAAATTAATTACACTTCACTTCACATCTCGAGTAGGCATGGATATGGCTGGAAGGAAAACTTTGTTGAAATTTTGCTGGATTCCAAAACAATAAGACTGCCCTCTTCAACACAGAGAATAATAAAAAAAATTCACTCACAGACAGAGTTCAACTCAGAAAAATTTATATTTCAATATATAAAAAAAAACTGCTGTTACAGACTTCCTCAAACTCAGAGGGATTACAAATTGGTTTATCTGCTGCAAACACAGAGTAAACTATCACTCTCTGTCTCACACAGAGAAATACTCTGTCTCTCTAACTCAACAACAATACACTACTGTGCATACTCTGTTTTTAAAAAAAAACTCTGTTGTTCTGTGTAATTATAAAAATTACAGCTCTCTGTCTTTTACAAATGCACTGCTGTGCATAAAACTCTGCTCTCTGTTTTAAAATACGCTGCTGTGTATTAAAAAACATTACATAACAATTAACAACTCTGTCCTATGTATTACAAAACAAATATCTGCATCATAAATTGCTCAACCACTAAACTTCACCGCTTCAGAAATATTAATGGCTGCATTAACTCTGTCAGCACCGCTTCAATTCTCATTGATGGAAAATTGACTTTCTGGCACTGCTGTTCTATCTTCCCGCATTGCTGTGCATTCATTTCTATGTAATAAAACATTCTGCTGTGTATTGCATTTCTGGGTAGTAAAATTTCTGCTGTCTTTTCTTTTTTTTATTTACTCTGCTGTGTAGTAATAAAAAAATATAACTCTGCTTCACGGCCCTTTTAATATATATCTGTGTTATATATTAAAATAAATAACAAATAAAACATTTAAAACCCAACTATGTTTTATAACAAATGCCGTGATAAACTTTTAACCGGCGATCATTATAAGACATATAACATATATGTGTGCCGTATAATATATATGTGGGCCAGCTGATGACATCAGCATTCCGAGGGGGTAGACTCCATTGCCCACAAATCTTTCATGACCCCCGCGGACTGTCTGTTCGCTGCCTTTTGGGCAGTTGACAATTATTTCCAACACTCCCCCTTAATTTCAACTGCTGGGTTTTCTTGCATACCCAAGCATTCCCTGAAATATTCAAAGCTTTTCTGCTGTAGTGGCTTTGTGAGGATATCTGCAAACTGATCCTCCGTTCTGCAATGCTGCAAAACAATCTCGCCATTGCTTACCAATTCCCGTATGAAATGAAACTTGGTGTCAATGTGTTTTGTCCTTTTATGAAAAACAGAATTTTTAGACAATGCAATAGCTGAGCTATTGTCACAAAATATCACTGTCCCTTTTACCTGTTCCTAACATAAGCTTCTCAACATTTTTCTCATCCAAACTGCTTGACACGCTGCTGCTGTAGCTGCCACATATTCCGCCTCTGCTGTAGATAACGCTACAACGGGTTGTTTCTTAGAAGCCCATGAAATGGCTCCTGAACCCATATGAAAAACATAACCGGAAGTGCTCTTCCGATCATCAACACTTCCAGCCCAATCACTGTCCGTGTATCCAACTAAATCTGAATTTTCTGAAGTAGTATAAAAAATACCAAACCTTTTAGTACCTTTAACATACCTCAAAATCCTTTTTGCTGCTTGCCAATGTGCATCCTTTGGCTTTTCCATGAATCTGGAAATCAAACTAACAGCGTGCATTATGTCCGGCCTAGTTGCAGTCAAATACATGAGGCTGCCAACTATGCTTTTGTATAAACTAGGATCAAAATCCTTACTGCTGTCCTCTCTGCTGAGCTTTAATCCCATCACTGTGGGAGTGATCGCTGCTTTGCTTTCCTGCATGTTAAATCTTTCAAGCACCTCATTAACATACTTTGCCTGTGAGATGAAAATCCCACTTTCATCTTGTTCTACTTCTATTCCCAAAAAGTATCTCAACAAACCCATATCAGTCATTTCAAATTCTTCCTTCATGACTGTTTTAAAATGTTCAATAAGGCAATCATCATTACCTGTAAAAATAACATCATCAACATACAAGACTACAATCAAAATTTTACCATCTTGTTCCTTGATGTAGAGGGTGGGTTCTCCCTCACACTTTTCAAAACCATTTTCCAGTAGATATGAATCTATCCTACTGTACCACGCTCTTGGCGCTTGCTTCAGCCCATAAAGAGCTTTCTTCAACTTGCATACTTTATGCTCTTGGCCTTTCTTCTCATAGCCGAGAGGTTGATCAATGTAAACCTCTTCCATTAACACTCCATTTAGGAATGCCGACTTCACGTCCATTTGGTAAACTTTCCATTTATTTTGTGCTGCTATGGACAACACTGCTCTCACGGTTTCCATTCTGGCAACCGGTGCGAAAGTTTCCTCATAATCTATGCCATGCTTCTGCTTATAGCCTTTGACAACAAGTCTTGCCTTGTGTCTCTCTATCTTGCCTTCAGCATTACTCTTGGTCTTGTAGACCCATTTTACTCCAATGACATCTTTACCTTTTGGGAGTTCAACCAAATCCCAAGTTTTGTTCCTCTCTATGGCATTTATTTCCTCATCCATAGCTTCTATCCATTTCCTATCCTTGATAGCTTCTTCGAAATGAACATGATCATCAACATGACAATATAAAGCAAACAAAGAATTGATACCTTCATTAGCTATATCTTGTTCATAAATTTCTTTCAAACTTCTGAATTTCTTACCTCTTTCAGTAGGTGTACAAGTACTTGAAGAAGCACTTGAATTTCCTCCTTGTGGTGTGCTTGGAGAAACACTTTCATTTCTCCTCAAGGGTGTGCTCTGTGGTGTTGGTGTTGCTGTTTGGGGATGTATTTCAGCCACCTCATCATCATTCTCATCATGAGATAAACAGTGTTTAACATTCACTGTTTTCTCTATGCTTCCATCCCAAGCTTCCTCTTCAATGAACTGTACGTCCCTACTCACAAGAAACTTCTTGCTGGATGGGTTATATAACCTGTATGCCTTGGATTCCTCACTGTATCCAATGAAAATACATTTCTCCCCCTTGCTGTCCAACTTCTTCCTTAGCTGATCCGGAATGTGTGCATAAGCCACACATCCGAATACCTTCATGTGCGTGACACTTTGCTTTGCGCCACTCCATGCCTCTTCCGGCACTTTCTTCATTACCGCTTTTGTAGGACACCTGTTTAAAATATACGTTGCACAATGTACAGCTTCAGCCCAATAATCATTCGGCAAATGCTTTGCCTTAAGCATACTCCTCGCCATGTCCATTATGGTTCGGTTCTTCCTTTCGGCCACTCCATTTTGCTGCGGTGTATATCTAGTTGTAAATTGTTTGTGAATACCATTTTCTCTACAAAAACGTAGAAAATCTTTAGATATATACTCACCTCCTCTATCAGTCCTAAGAACTTTGATATGCAGCCCACTCTGATTCTCAACAAGTGCTTTGAAATTGCGGAATTTTTCAAACACTTCACTTTTGTTTTTCAAAAAGTAAACCCAAGTTTTTCTTGTAAAATCATCTATGAATGTTAAGATATAGTGGCTGCTAGCAAGTGATGGAGTTTGCATCGGTCCACATACATCTGAGTGGACAATCTCTAAGGGTGCTTTTTCCCTTATGCTCTTCCCGGAAGGAAAACTTTCTCTGTGTTGTTTCCCAAGAATACAACCTTCACAAAGGTTGTCCGGTTTCTCTATCAATGGTAAACCACTTACCATTCCTTTTCTGTTCAACAGATTAAGACCTCCAAAGTTGAGATGTCCAAATCTCAAGTGCCATAACCAATTATCATCCTTTGGTTCGCTTTGGTAAGTCTCCTGTGCAACTGCTGCTTTCTCTTCACTATTCTTCAAGTCTGCTCTCATTCTGAGAGGGAACATTCTGTTCCTTGTCATCTTCACTTCAGCAATACACTGTTTGCTGGGTGGTTTATCCATGATGGTACAAACATCATTATCAAAGAAAACATTATACCCCTTATGGACAAGCTGTCCAACACTTAAGAGGTTACACTTCATTCCTGGAACATAATAAACATCTGCTATGGTTTTCCTTGCACCTAATCTTGTTAAAACATTTACATCTCCTTTTCCCATAACGGAAACTTTGCTATCAGTTCCTAGTGTGACTTGTGACTGCACACTTTCATCTAACATAGAAAACATTGCTAAGTTTCCTGTCATATGGTTACTACAACCAGAGTCTAGAAACCATATATCCTCATTCTTTTCTTCAGCCATATTACAAGCTAAAAACAAATTACTTTGACTGATATTTTCTTTTGTGAAATTTGCACTAGTTTCACTTCTCATATCATTCTGCTTCTTCTTTCTACATTCATTAGCATAATGACCATATTTCTTACAATTGTAACATTGGACATTGGATTTGTCATACCTTTGTCCTTGTGCATTCTGCTGACCATTCTGCTGGCTGCTGCCTTGGCCTTGATGCTAATTTGGATTGCTGCCCCTTCCTTGAGCATTAGCTGGACTGTTCCTTCCACCTCTGTTCTGGCTTCTGCCTCTTCCTCTTCCTTTGCCTTGCCCTCTTCCTCTACCGAAAGACATTTGGGACTTAAAAGCATGTTCAAGAGATGAGTTCTCACTCCTACCCAATCTCTGTTCATGGGTAATCAGTGATGCATGTAATTCATCCACTGAAAACTTTTTTAGATCTCTTGTCTCTTCTATGGTGGTGACAATCACATCGAATCTTGAGGGTAAACTTCTCAAGAGTTTTTCAACAATCCTCTTGTCTTCAAGAGTCTCTCCATGAGATCTGATTTGTGTGACCATTCCAATCACATGAGTGAAGAATGAGTCAATGTTATCTGACTCCTTCATACAGAGAGTCTCAAAATCTCTCCTCAGCAACTGAAGTTTTGCTGTCTTCACTCTCTCCATTCCCTGATAAGCTGTCTTGAGAGTTTCCCATGCTTCACTGGATTTCTTAGCTGCTGCTATCCTTGGAAACACACTCTCATGCACTGCTTGATACAAGAAGAAAATAGCCTTGGCATCTTTCTTCTTATTGTTCTTCAACTGTTCTCTTCCTGCTTGATTTAACATAAAAAACTCTGCTTCATCTTTTGGCTCTTCAAAGCCATCCTCAACTAATTCCCATAATTCTTGTGAGGTAAATAAAGCTTTCATGGTTATTGACCAGTAGTCATAATTCTTTCCATTGAATTGTGGGAGATGGACATTTCCCAAACTCATACCTGTGCTAGAACCAGTCATTCTGCACTTCTAACTATGATTTAAAAACACTTGACTGTGTATTAAAATAGCTCACTGTTTTGCAACAGTAACACAACAAATTTAATAGAGAAATACCTTCGAATTCTTCTTGGCTGAACCTTCACTCTGCTGGAGAGGTTGCTGCAAAAACGAACTCTGTTCCTTCAGCTTATTTGACCTTCAAATAGCCTGGATTGGCTCTGATACCATGTTGAAATTTTGCTGGATTCCAAAACAATAAGACTGCCCTCTTCAACACAGAGAATAATAAAAAAAATTCACTCACAGACAGAGTTCAACTCAGAAAAATTTATATTTCAATATATAAAAAAAAACTGCTGTTACAGACTTCCTCAAACTCAGAGGGATTACAAATTGGTTTATCTGCTGCAAACACAGAGTAAACTATCACTCTCTGTCTCACACAGAGAAATACTCTGTCTCTCTAACTCAACAACAATACACTACTGTGCATACTCTGTTTTAAAAAAAAACTCTGTTGTTCTGTGTAATTATAAAAATTACAACGCTCTGTCTTTTACAAATGCACTGCTGTGCATAAAACTCTGCTCTCTGTTTTAAAATACGCTGTTGTGTATTAAAAAACGATACATAACAATTAACAGCTACGTACGTATGTATTACAAAACAAATATCTGCATCATAAATTGCTCAACCACTAAACTTCACCGCTTCAGAAATATTAATGGCTGCATTAACTCTGTCAGCACCGCTTCAATTCTCATTGATGGAAAATTGACTTTCTGGCACTGCTGTTCTATCTTCCCGCATTGCTGTGCATTCATTTCTATGTAATAAAACATTCTGCTGTGTATTGCATTTCTGGGTAGTAAAATTTCTGCTGTCTTTTCTTTTTTTTATTTACTCTGCTGTGTAGTAATAAAAAAATATAACTCTGCTTCACGGCCCTTTTAATATATATCTGTGTTATATATTAAAATAAATAACAAATAAAACATTTAAAACCCAACTATGTTTTATAACAAATGCCGTGATAAACTTTTAACCGGCGATCATTATAAGACATATAACATATATGTGTGCCGTATAATATATATGTGGGCCAGCTGATGACATCAGCATTCCGAGGGGGTAGACTCCATTGCCCACAAATCTTTCATGACCCCCGCGGACTGTCTGTTCGCTGCCTTTTGGGCAGTTGACAATTATTTCCAACAAACTTCAAGGTTCAATATCAATCCCATCCTAATTGTCCGGAAAGGCCGAACCTAGAGCTAGGCTAGGGGAGACCGAATCCTAATTTTCCCTTTGACAAGTTTCCATTAATTTTTGTAATGCAGCCCAACTAGCATGAATGAATATGTTTTGGCATCCGGACAAATTAAATTTGAAATTGTTCATCGAGATTGAACGCACTTCAAAAGCACAAATTGAAATTGAATTACAAAATTAATTTTTTGGATTTTTATTTTTTGATATTTGTGCTCGTTAAACATACCATCCTATTCTGAAGTCAATTGCTCTCCGAGTAGCCTCTTGATCGAGCAAAGAGTTTGAGTATGGCACCATCCGATTCACCACAAGTGATATGCCTATGGAACCCTTCTGCTTCCCCCTGCAATTTATTTTGCGACATTTGAGTGTGTGTGTTTATATTCAAGAGACGTATGTATGTATGTTTAGCGCTGTTACATCTTAAAACAACGAGAAGAACATAACCTCACCTAGTATTTAGTCCTATATAATTTAAAAACAACAGAAGAACATAACCTCACCCGGTATTTAGTCCTATATAATTTAACGGCGGCACTATGTGCTAGAAGCATATTATGGGTTACTATGTAAGGCTGCATTGCGAGTTCCCCTGCTGTACGGTTTCCAAATCCGGGCGAACGACGACCCGGTGCGTGAAAGCCCTAGATCGTAGCCAAATAATGAGAAGGTGAGCGGTTCGTTTATAGTTGTCCAATACTTCACACGGTCTCCGAAAGCCCGAAAACATTCTTTCGCGAACATGACAAAATCGTCCCCCGAGAGAGAGAGAGAGAATATATCACGTCGAGAATCGAAACGAGGCACGATGTTATGTTATGTTGTATGTTTTAGAGGAGTGAAAAGAGAATTAGGAGAGTGAATCATCTTACACGACTCTTTTACTACGGAATCCCCCGTACTCGTCCTCCGGAGCTTGCGGCATGTCCCAATGATACGAGTGTCACGAAAGGCTCCATACCTACATGAACATTCATGAATAGATATATATATAAATAAACACGTGCGTGCAAAATAGAGCTCTACTCAACAACGAGGGCAAGGGGGGGGCAAATGATTATGATGATTTTTGTAATACCATTCTTGAGCGGCTCGTTGATGAGATTATTGTAATAAGTGATCCCCTCTTCATTGACTCCTCAGTGTCTTGGTGATCCTTACGAAGACATTAATTAATGGAAATAAGAGACTAGCCAATCATCACGAAACGATCAATCCATTGTTGCGTTGAGTCGATTACGTGTATTGATTCAACTTACTAGGAAATATGCGCGACCGGGAAATAGAAAAACGAAATAGGTCCATTCCCATGTATTTGAGATGCTTTGAACATCCTCCTGCAGATTACAATATTACGACTCCATAATTAATTCCATCATGCGATTACAATATTACGGCTCCATAATTAATTCCATCAAGTTACGACTACAACTAGGCTCAAAGAATAGTGCATAACGGCCAAGTTGTACCTTATAGCGGTGGTATTGGTCTACTGCAACATCACCATCCTTTCCATCTTCAATTTTACCTGCAAGTCAACGTTCAATAACAACAAATAAATAAAAACAGCCAGATGGAAGGTGTAGCTATATATATATATATATATATATATATATATATATATATATATCTATCTATGTGTACTGAACCTTGAATGTGGGAGAATGTGTCCCGGATCGTCGGGTCCTTTCCCGCCCTCGCGGGCGGCTCCCTCTACACGTAAAAAGAAGTTTCGATCGAATTTTGTGATGACTCGGAAAACAAACTGTATTAATAATACATACGGTGAATGAATGGATCTATGGGGTGATAGAAGGCTGGAATTACCCGATAAGCGGATGACCCGGCACCAAATTTGAAGCCCTTGGGGAAAGCTGCTTCTACCGAGATATTGTGGAGAAGTTGCATCAACTACGATCATGATCGGAAGATAAAGTGAAAGCAAACATAAGCGAGAATGAGCATAGACCACTGAATTTTAGCCATCTCGACTTTTCACAACGGGATCCCAATGTATATTTATTCCGTTAATTAATTGAATCAAGATGCTAATTTATAGTCTCGTGGAGTGCAATGGAAAGCGAGTGCTTTTGCCTTGAAGCGATCCCAATGGAATGGAAGTGGGTTTTTGCTTTCAATTGAATTGCGATCCCAATTTATAGTCGCACGGAAGACGTTTCGATCAAGAAAACACCACACCTCGCACTTGATCCATCTGGTAAGGATTTTTCAATTTTGGTTGGCGTTGTTGAAGTGGTTAGAGGCGCCATTCCACTTCAATCATCCTAGATCTATAACGTGGATTGGTTGACGTTGACTTGGTCGGACGCACCATTCCACTTCAAAAAATAAAATATATACATACATAACGAAAGTCGAAGACCCCTTCAAATCTATATCCGTATGTTGAAAATCTATTCACACAACACACATCTATCTATATCCGTATGTTGAAAATCTATTCACACAACACGGATCTATCTATCTATATCCGGTTGGCGTTGATTGGCGCCATTCGCACTACAAGGTGAAATGGTTGGCGTTGACTGGCGCCATTCGCACTACAACAAAACAATATATATATATATCTCTAGGGCGTCGTTCCCCTTCAAATCTATTCACAAGCACAGGTTGCACGTGCGGGTCGTCGTTACTACTTCCCGGGGAGATGAGATGAGAAGAGAAGGACGACGTTTAAACAACTTACCACAACAACAGAAAGATCGTTTGAATGATTCATTGCACGGTTTGAATATATATATATATATATTCATATATATATATATATATTTTACGACACAACAGACTATATATATATATATATATATGGAATGGAACCATATCTCCATCGACTATCATGCGCACAAATATGAATATCATAATCAAAATGAAAATAATAATATTAGATATGCCATAAATCACCATCATGCACACAAAATAATATTACTACCAAAATCCAAGTACCCAAACGAAACGTTTGAATATTAGAACAGAGAGAACGTTTGAATATTAGATATGCCATAAATCACCATCATGCACACAAAATAATATTACTACCAAAATCCAAGTACCCAAACGAAACGTTTGAATATTAGAACGAGAGAGAACGTTTGAATATCGGATATGCCATAAATCACCATCATGCACACAAAATAATATTACTACCAAAATCCAAGTACCCAAACGAAACGTTGTTACCGGAACCACTAATATTGATAACCACGCGTTCCCTTCTTGTTTTTCCAACGATTATTTGTTTATCCTTCCAAATATACAAGTACGAAACACTTTTCCCGTTGGTCGACCCGACTTAAGAACACGATAATATTTTGATAATATTTTGGCAACCACGTAGTACTAACGTTGATACAATAATAATTTGGCATATAGATAGGTATAACCTTCAATAAGATTTTGGAATTTTTTAACTTCTAAATTTTATTTATATGATTGACATTAACAAGTTTTAAAATAGGTTAAATGTATTTTAATTTTAAATAATACACTAACTCTCTTTTAATTTTGAAAGTTTGTTTATTAAATCAAACTATTTTGGTATTAGGAATTTGGCTTCTACGATCCATAAAATGTGTATACAAACTTTTGGTGAAAATCACATATATTAAAATTAAAATATTTTATTTCTTATTCATATTTAATCATTTTGTGTTCTCATGAGATATTTCAATTCCATAATCCATATACAATATTTTTTTTCAAATTATATATTATAAAGCACAAGATTTTTTTTTTACCTTTAATTACTATATACTTAAAATTGATATCATATTATTTAATGTATACTTAAAATTGATATCATATTATTTTATACGCAACGTTAAATATAGTTTTCTTTTATCTTAGTATTTAATATTTCTTTTTAATTTCTATGTGTCAACTCCATGTTCATCACTCAAGGAACTAAATCTCTCCTACCTTTTAAGTTGTAAAAAAGCAATAAGAACAAAAAGAGAGAGAATTTTTTTTACCTTCAATTGCCTACTATAAGTCAAAATAAAATTTTTGGAGAGAGAGAGAGAGAGAGAGAGTGGACATTGTAATACATTATTTATGACTCACATTGAGAGACTTCTTTTTTTTATCAATACTTTTCAATAATTCACGAGTCAAACCCATTTTAATGCAATTAATATCTCCCTCATTTTGGGAAGTATAAAAAACATATATTGTCCAAAGGGTGCATTCAAATGCAATGAATTAAATTTGGCTAATGCTTGTCCTATGGTCTCACATCCAAGGTTGAATGCCATGTCCATGCATGAGGTTTATGGCACCCCCGCACCCTACATGTCATTAATATGCATTCGTCAAAGCTCCAACCAGAATTTTCCCGCCATCTTGAGCTGCGATAGTTGTCTTCGCAAAGGAACCGAGAGGAGGGTAATTAAACTACTATCATTTATCGACAGAATATGGTCTTATTATTTATAATGTTGGTCTCTTAAAAAGAAGATGTGAATTGCACCTTCACCAAATATGGTCTTATCATTTATAATGTTGGTATCCAAAAAGAAGATGTGAATTGTAGCTTCACTTGCGATGAGTATGTCCTCCCCTTTCTCAATGTGTCCATGAAATTAGGTTTGTGCTACATTATCTCATTTCTCCTTCTATATTTAATGTTTCCTTTCATGTGACTAATTTTAATACAATTTAATTCCTATTTTCCTAAGAATCTATATGCATTAGATAACTTGGAAAAGTTTAAAAAATTGCATGAGGATGAGGGAATAGAAAGAGGAAAAAGGGGAGGAAGAAGAGGGAAATAAAGAGAGGTTGAGGAGGGAGAGGAAGATATATTCCCTAAAATGACATTCCTTTTTTTTTAAATTTATATTAGTAGCAATCGAGTGGTGGAAATTAGAGTGATATCACGAGAGAGGTTATACACACGACAAATCACACTTCAATATCTTTATTGATAGCAACAATTACAAATATATAGGAAATACATTACTAACTTCGAAACATCTAGATCACGACTACGATGCATACATACGAAACAACAGACATATAGACCGACTCATCGTGACCCATAATGAAAACCGCACATGCATCGAAGCATTACTTCCAACACCCTCCCTTAATTCTTACATGGAAAACACATATTACAACAATAATATTAATCTCTAGATATAATCGGTCTTCGTCAACACTTACACCCACTGCGAAATCTCGCAAACACCGCTCTTTCCTTCACTACCACATCTTCGAGTTGTCACTTGATCCATCTAATACATAACTTCTTCATACCATATTTGACGTACTTTGCAAAATTGACACTTCTCGACCTCCCGGAGCACGAGGATCAGTGTTGATACTAAACCATCCTATAGACATACCGCAATATATTGAACACATGGTATTCCATTATATTTCCCGAGTTATCTAGGAAGTCATTACGGGTACTCAATGTATTCGAAGTCGGGTATACAAGGTGACCTCTTAAACAAATAATCAAATTAACCTACAATTTTTTTCCCCCCTGGCTCCGCATGACGCCACAAGCTGATAACAAATTATTCATGATCAAATTAGTGATATGTTCTTGTGGCATTGTATGCATCCAGAACCACCAATTTGAAAATAGTTTAATATGTTCTCTAATTGGTTTCTTTCATTTCATTTTTTCACATTATAGTTGGACAATAACACACTATAATATAATAAAACCATAACACATGCCTAAACATTTTTACATCATAACAAAAAAACCCAAAAAATACTCAAACAAAACCAATGCCTTCTATTAACCTATGCATATCCCGATTAAAGAAATGTTGGTTGTGAAGATTCCAATGACATCATCGTATCGTTGTTAATAGATCCTAATCCTGTCTCTATAACCAGTCTCATGACCTTTTATCGTGGTATGACCAATAGTTTTCGAGTTGTAGGGTGCAGTTTGTGGGAGACATCGATCTACATGGGAATTTCATCTACACTTAAAGTATATATTTACGAATTATTTCCCCTCCTCCATATAGTTCGACCTTTTATTTTATAGCCGGGTGATGAGATCCTCCACATACTTCATGGTTCAATTTTGAGCTTGGTTTCGTATTTGACTTTTCCCAGAGGTCGCAACATGGCCTTCTCCCACACAAATCCATTATCCAACCCAATATCAGTGCAATATGGCAGCTTTGATGTGAAGAAATTATTTGCCAACATCCTTTATCATTTGTTGCAACATATGGGAGTGCAATTGTTTCTCGATGAGAGCGAATTTGAGTTGGCAAATTACTTTCCAAACAAAATACATCACTCTGCTTTCTTTCATTTTCTGTTCACATTGTCATTTTCTTTGCTTCGTTCAAGGTGCATTTGAATATGTGATTGAAAGCCCGATAAATATCCAAAGTCCCATTTGTACCATCGTGTTTCCATAAACCAACCTTCATGGTTGGCCTAAATGACCTTTCCGCGAGTTGAAATATCAAAATTCCTTCTGTTCTTCCCATTATTATTTCTCTTTCCATATGGAAAAGACAATCCACTACTCAAATACACATGTATCTCTTGTTTCTTCACGAAAACCTGTGATGAGGTATTCAACACTAGGGCCTTCCACAATTGGTCATGAAAGTTTCCTAACACCAAAATTGTACAAGCATGTTGTATAAAAAAAAAAATTCCACATTTCGGCCACTTGATTTTAATCCTATATTACTGCTTGTACAAATTTAGAGGAAGCATGAATTAAAATCTAATAAGGCCCTAGTGATTTCTTTTCCCAACCTAGTGACTAGATCAATCCAACCTTAGTTCTAGATACCAATATATTCAAATTGATCCCAACTCCATGATCCATTTAATGGTAAGCCATGGAATCATAAGGATGACCTTTGAATTGTTGGAAATGTAACCCGTTTCAATCTTCATAATTGTTGTTGTACTTATTTCAATATGTATATTATGGAAAAAACAAAAAAATAAAAGAAAAAAAATTATTATTTTTAAAGCATGGGTTTCATGCCCAATATTGACAGTATTCTAGATAAAAGCGGGGGTATTCATGCTTCCATGGTTTGTTACGTCATAGGATTTATTGATCATGAGTCAAAGGAGTCAACATCATGTTTATAACACCCATCCGGATGTAATTTGTAAAATAATTTAATTTCAGTCTAGAAGGTCCTTGAAACCTCACGAGAATAAGTCGGCCCTAGAAGAGACAAATCAACCTAAGGAGAGATATTCAACCCACATAGAAAGCCTATAAATAGAGACATATTCAACCTCATTTGGCCCTCATCACCAACAAGTTCAATTTTCAATAACAAGGTTGAAGAAAGAGGAGTGAAGGTGAAGGAAAGAGAATAAAAGATATAAGAAGCAACGAGAAACCCTGGTGAAGGGAAACGAAAAGTTTTTGGGCAATTTTCTCTTACACGTGTGAGTTTTCAGAGTGGTTGCGGGGGCCTAGTTTGACTATGATCCTATTGGAGGGTCTATGTGGAGGGATGACTTGGTGCTAAGAGTAGGGAAAATTGGATTGGAGAAATCTCGCAAATGGGCTATTTTTTTGGACATTTACAAAAAAAAGAAAAAAAAGAAAAAAAAATCCTATTTTTTTTACATATATATGATTAAATGGATGATATTTGCAAAAAAATTACCAATTTTAATAGTAAATTACATGTTTTTTTTATGTAGAATTTTTTTCGATAATAATCACATTCAAATGAACATTGTCGGCGCGTTTCGAACCAACTAGTGTGGTTCATCATCGGGACTAGGTAAGAGATCAAATCCGGACGTTGAGTTTAAATAGAAGCGAGAAATGGCTAAACTATACGTTAGGATAACGACTAGTTTGACTATGAAATTTAATAATTTCTAGTTCTATTTTAATTAATCTAATTATTTACTTAATTATTAAATAAAATTATAACGGCTAGTTCTATTTAATTAATTTAAAATTTTATTTATTTGATAAACTATTTTTATAAATATTTTTATTTTATTTAATTTAGTTAATTTTATTTTAAACGATAATAGTTGCCTAAAATACTATATATATGAAAAATATTACATCCTTAAAAGATACCCTGGCTAGGAGGAGGACTTGGTCTAAAGTCCGGGTCTTTGTTGTCTCATTTGAAGCATATTCTATAAGAAGAAGAAGAGTTTTTTCCAGGGTTTTCCCTTTGGACAAGTTTCTCCCCGGCTAAGAGCCTAATATCTATTTCCTCTCGTTGCTACCATTATTTTTTCTTCATATTTGTTTGATGGAAATATCTAAATGAAAGAATACAAGAATATTAACTAAGTTCACAAGAAAATATTAAGGTTAAGGAAAATTGAAATCAATAAGCTTCCACATAGCATTGTACCAACATGGTATCAAATCTAAGGTGAACAATAAGGAAATTGGAAGGATCGTCTTGTGGACACAAAGAAGGGTTTGCTTGTCAAATGGAATCATTTGTGGAAGGACACAAGAAAAGAAGGAAAATACCTACTTTTCTAGAAGGGGGGTTTCTACATTGAAGAAGATCAATGCTACATCAAGCCCTCATCAGAGGAAGATCTTTTCAAGAATCTAAATTAGGTTTAGCACGTTTGAGATGCAGGAAAGACAAGTTGTAGAATCAAGTGTTGGAAGAGAGACCTCATTGACCTTGGGAATATTTGTCTTGCTCAAAAGAAGACTATAAAAAGGATAATTGATATCTCTGAAGATGCACTCATTGGTATAAATATTTAAATAAAGCATCAAATAATATTTTTTATCATTCATCTTGAAATTTGTTGTTGGAGGAATCCTAGGGAATATCTTTCAAGGACATTATTGTAGTATCTTCAAATATCTTGAAGATATCAAGAAGGTTGGAGACATGATCAAAGAAAAGGAGAATATTGGTTATCAAGTAAGTATCATATTATGACTCCATTTATGAATTTAAAGGTGATAAGGGTTCTTTCTTCAAGGAGATCAATAAGCTTGTTGGAGCATCGAATTTTGTAACGTGGAAGAAAAGGATAGACCTAGCACTTACTAAACATGAGGTAAGGGAGTATGTTACTGGTGGAATTACTGAAGCTAGCAAAGAAAACACTCAAGAAATAGTGAAGTACAAGAACGGGGAAATAAGGACACAAAGGATCATAGTTGAATCCATTAAGCATCCTCTTATTCCATTTGTTGCAAATTTGAAAATTTCCCGGAGCTACGTATGACAAGCTAGTGAACTTGTACTATGTAAGTACATTAGGAAAAAAATATGTTTTTTTGTGGAAAAAGATATATAGAATAAAGAAATAAAAGTATGAGGAAAACAATCCTCTCTCGTGAATATATCTCGGTTAAGAGACCACTTGAAGGGGGCTTGGAGAAGCGATTTCTAATTCAAAAATGACCATTTGTGTACTGAATGCATTGCCACTAGAATGGAGCGTCTTCGTAAAAAAGAATATAATCTAAGAAAGATTCAACTCCCTTTGATGAGTTGTGGGACCAATGCATTTAGGAAGAATCTATAATCAAGGTAAAATAATGAAAATGGATCAGATGAATGGTCCCAAGCCTCACTAGCTAGTGTTAAGCAACTAAAGAAGGGCAAGTTTGGAAAGTCCAAGAAGAAAGATATGTCCAAAGTTCAATGCTTTAAGTGAAATGGTTTTGGACACTTAAAGAGGGGATTTACAAGCTAATAAAACAACAAGAGAAAGGAAAGAAGAGAGACTCACATAGCTGAAGAAATGGGAGAAACTAGGGAAGAAGCCAAGGAAAGAAGACGTGAAATATCTTTAATTTTGAAAAAAGGCACTCTATTTTTTCACAATATTTATCAAGATTTTTCTTTCCTTTAGGACAATATTCATGGTTTTTTTATATAAGAGTCTTGATTTTCCATAACATCATAGAGAGAAGCATGTGATAATATCATATGTAGAGTAAACTTGATTAAGGAGCCTTTTTATAAATCATTTAGTCTTTGAACATAAATAAACAATCCATTTTGTATATTATTAGAGGTATTCATATTGCTTATATGGATCATCATGATCCTAGAAGAAGCATCATTTTCGAAGGTTCTTGGAAGAAGAAGAAGTATGACAAGGTTAGTATACATTCAATATATTATGGAAACAATAGTGTTAAAAGGATGAAAGAATGCAATGATTCAGAGTTGTGGTGTTATCATATGACTAGATGATGGAATAAGAAGCATATGAATGCATATTGAAAATTTCTCTTGGATAAGATTCATATGTACAAAAAATATTGCAACATGCTTAATATGATTATGTGATGTTTAACAAAAGAATTTGACTTACTTAAGGATAAAGAAATAATAATTTCTCTAGAATATGTAAAATAATGATTGAACATCCAAGTATAACCTTTGAAGGAAAAGTATTAACTTGGTAATCAAGTTTAATACTTGGGAACTCTGATGCATGAAGGAAGTTTCGTATGGAGATGGACCATGAGGTTGTTGATGCTTGGACAAGAAAGTCATCATGATATGGTAAGTATGATTTTAATTATTGTTGATTATCTAGTTAACGTATTGTCTTTCTACTTTGAAGGATGTTGCGGGAATACATGATGACAATTGAAGCAAGTTCAAATGTATGGATGGAATGTATGAAGAATGTTGAGGGAAGCTTAATATTTGATACCTAGAAAGCTGTGAAGTTAAGACATGCTCATATTGGGATTGAAAGGTAGTATTATAAGAAGATAACCTAGAGGTCAATAAAGGAGATAACTTTCATGTAAAAAACTATGATCATCTTGAGGTTTGGAAATTCTCAATATAATGCATTCGTTAATAATATCAAAATGAAAGTGATGATCGAGAAATATGTCATGGATCCTATCACAAGACTAAGAAGTGAAGTTGGCTCCATGATACCTCGAATGGAAGAAACTCTGGATCCAAGAGACGCGAAATAAAGAGGGAGCCTTATAGCTTTGAATATCAAGTAGTTGAAACTCTAAGGAATAAAAGCTATAAGTCTTATGGAGACGACTTCCCATATTGAAAGGAAGTCGGGAACCTCCTACGGTTTTGAGAGGGAGTGAAGGAGTCTCCTCAAATAGGAATAAGGATATGTTCTCAAGAATAAAAGTAGAATGGGGACATCCTCTCTAGATGAGAGGGTTGATGATGGTCATTGCACATGCATTATTTTCTTCGTATGAAGAAATAATGGTGGAGGATTGTATAAGCATTTGTGGTTTCCTTGATGATGGAAAATCAAAGAAAGGAAAGGTATCGACACTCTTTGAGGATAGGACATGTATCAAAGATAAGAGTGGTCGAAGAAGACCGATATTCTTTGAGGATTTGGTATTATAGATACAAAAAATTAATATTCCTAAAAGTACATATCATGTGAACATACGGATGGCATACGTGCCTTGTAGAGGTAGTGGTGTATCACACATAAACACTCCCAACATAATGCTCTTGAATGAAATATAGCTTTTTCTAGTTATGCCTCACGGATAGTGGTGGTCATCATGATGATCCTTATAACCGGCTTGTCAATCTAACTCTTTCTACAAGAACTCTTCATTTTCGGAATGGTTTTGTATTGGTTGTACAATTATGAAAACCTCCCTAAGTAAGAGGGATTATTGGAAATGTAACTTGTTTCGGTATACATAATTTTTTGTTGTACTAATTTTAATGTGTATCTTATGTAACAAAAAAAAGAAGAAAATAAAATGTTATCATTTTAAACGTTGGGCTTCATGCTCATTATTGACGGTCTTCTAGGTAAAACAACATTGTTCATGCTTCTAGGGTTTATTAGGTCGTAGTATTTATTGTAATCGGTCAAAAGAGTCAACATCATGTTTATAAGACCCATCCGGGAAAGATGTAGTTTGTAAACTAATTTATTTTGAGTCTATAAGGTCCCGAAAACCTCAAGAGCACAAGTCATCCCTAGAAGAGACAAGTCGGCCTCGGGAGCGTTATTCGACCCACACGGAAAGGTTATAAATAGAGACATCTTCGACCTCATTTGACACTCATCACCAACAATTTCAATATGCGTTAAGAAGGAAAATGAAAGAGGAGAAATTGTAAAGGAAAGTGAAGAAAAGATAAAATAAGCAAGGAGAAACCCTAGCGAAGGGAAAGGATAAGTTTTTTTGAGAAATTTTCCTCTCACACGTGTGAGTTTCTATAGGAGTTGTATGGTGTGAAATTTCTACAGATGATCGAAGGTCCGAAATTCTACTCGTAGGAAGGGTTGGAATTCTTATATTGTTTTTGTTACATAATGGTTTATCTTTAGATGACCTAATTTTACTATGATCTTATTGGAGGGTCTCTTTCGAGGGTTGACTTGGTTCTAGGAGGACTTGGTCTAAATTTTGGGTCTTTGTTGTCTCATTTGAAGTAGATTCTATAATAAGAAGAAGAGTGTTTTTGGTTATTCCCCTTGGAGGGGCTTTGCCGTGGTCGAAAGCCTAATCTTTGTTTCCTCCGTTGCTACTTTTTTTCTTTCTTCAAATGCGTTTGATGACGGAATAAATAATATTAACTAAGTTCACAAGAAAATGTTAAGGTTAAGGAAAATTGGAATTAATAAGACACCAAATTTCATTTTTTCCAACATGAAATAAAATCATCCTCAAACCCCTCCTCATTCATAAAATTCCATGATTATTACACTAGACAATTCGTCCGAACAAATATGATAAATTTATACTAAAAAATAAAGAATCTATACTATGAGGGTTGCTTTCCTTAGAATTATAGATTTAATAAGTTTTGAAATGTAGAAAAAAGAGAACATATGAAAGTGAAGTCACTCACAACCATAATAATGAAATATATGACTAGGAAACCTTTTTGAGAGAAAACCTAGGTGGAAGGTGAGGTCTGCTCTACTCTTTCTTTCTTTGAATTCAAATGTATTCAAGTACAAAGAAGTGTGGTCGGTTTGCCTATCCGTTCCTATACTACACACACCACCTCTAATTTTTTTTGTCTCTATCAACTCTAGGATGCTCTACTCATCTATGGAACAAAATGCACTCAAATGGAATGAAACCTCCTTTCCTCCTACTATCATAGTTATAACACAACTCAATAGACTCCTAGCGAGTAGGTTTGAATCCTTCAACTCTTAACTAGATTTATAATATCAACTCTTTTAGAGTCTTCTTCATCGTGATCACATTTATAACCCATTTTCCATTAATACCGGGGGTTGATGTTTTATTCTCTCAAATCGTGGTGGTAAAAATAGAAAGTTCAAGTACTCGGGTGGAATAACTTTTGCATGTACAAACTCGATTTAGGAAATTGTTACACTTTTGGAAAGGTATTAAATAGCTCTAAGGCACATCACAATTATGCACCAAATTTGTATCCTCGAGCACCATTTGATGCCTCAAATTGCTTCTGCAAGTCTTTAGACCCGAATTCACCGAACTAGGACCCACAACTAAAAATGGTCCTCTCATTTTATTACTCCAATGCTCTACTCTAAAGGCATAGATATAGACAACAAAAAATATAATGATCTATTCCATATCTCCTTCTCCTTCCTAACTTCCTCTTATATATCTACTTAAATTTTCTAGTTCTTGGTATGCTAATTTGTTACAAAATCATAAATATTTTTTCATAGTAAATTGTTTGCATGCCACTTCATTGTGAAATCGAATAGAGTGGATGGAACTAATGTGCTTAATTCTAGTTAATAATAATAAGCTAGTATATCATTAAATCAAGTTCAATTAAGAATTTGTTAAATGAACTTTCATAGGGGAAATAAGATATCATTAATTCGGATATAAATTCAAAATAAAAATTTGTATGTATTTCTCCATACTTGTAATGGACTATGATTTGGGGCACTTTAAGTATCTAGTGTTTTAGCTCCTTCTTCCGAAACCTAACAATAGCAGCTTTTCTTAAAATTGTAATTTTTTTTATTTTTTGAAATATGTTTTTTTAATATAAAAAGGGGGGACTTAGTGATCTAAAAAAACCTTGGGCCACTTGAACTATTTATATTACATAAATCAAACTTCCAACAAATCCTTGTCGGATTTATAGAAAGTTTGATTGAAAAATATGCTTAATTAAGGGCACAATTCTATGCACTATGACTCAAATAACATATCTAACGATAATTTCATATTATAAATTATTTAATTTATTTTGGAATCTTTTCGCTTGAGTAATTGAGACACCCAAAAGCACAAATGTCGAAATTGATCTTTGTATTCAATTTAAAGTAATAAACAATGAGCATATTGAAATTTTACTCACTTATAGGGATTCCAAACCCTCGTAAATTATCTCCTATGCATCTTTCATTTCATGTTGTCAAAATTTCATTTCTAAATTCATGAGAGGCTCCGAAGAATTAATTTTTTTTATTTGAGAGTGTAATATTATCCATGTAGCAACCACAAGGAGGAAATTTCAATGCATTTCACAATATATGTTGCATGTGAAAAAAGGTGATGAATGCACAACAAAGAGCATTTAGAGAAGATTCATATCAATACACAACAATGCTTTATCGAGCCTAGAGACACTTTATATAAACCATTGTGAGGGAGATGTGTGATCTTGTCCACACTCAACGTGGAATTGGAACATATCCCTATTAAAATACAATTAAAATACTCTCTAAAATGAAAAGAAATGTTGGCTATAATAAAAAAACAATAATGAATATGCATGTTTAGTTCATTTTAATTGAAAGCAATATAATTGATCATGAGTCAAAGGATTCAACATCATGTTTATAACACCCATCCGGATGTAATTTGTAAAATAATTTAATTTCGGTCTAGGTCCTCGAAACCTCAAGAGAACAAGTCAGCCCTAGAAGAGACAAATCAGCTCGAGGAGAGATATTCAACCCAAATAGAAAGCCTATAAATAGATACATTTTCAACCTCATTTGGCACTCATCACCAACAAGTTCGATTTTTCAATAACAAGGATGACGAAAGAGGAGTGAAGGTCAAGGAAAGAGAATAAAAGATATAAGAAGCAAGGAGAAACCATGGAAAAGGGAAAGGAAAAGTTTTTGGGCAATTTTCTCTTACACGTGTGAGTTTTCGGAGTGGTTGTAGGGCACCGTAATTTCTACGGTGACTACAAGTTTGAAATTCTATTACGGGGAAGGGTCGAAATTCCGAGACTACCATTGTTGTAGAAGGGTTTGTCTTTGGTTGCCCTAGTTTGACTATGATCCTATTGGAGAGAGTATTTGGAGGTATGACTTGGCGCTAAGAGTAGGGAAAATTTGATAGACCGACACAACGAGATAGACGATAGACCGTTTGAATAAATATACAATACAAAAAAAGAACGAGAGAGAACGTTTGAACAATCAATCTATCAACAAAATGGCGCACAACATCGAAATACAAATACAATTGATCCGACAAAACGGCACATGTTATATGTATTCAAAGTATTAATTAGAATGAGAAACAACACTACCGTGGAATTGAACCATATCTCCATCGACTATCATGCGCACAAATATGAATATCATAATCAAAATGAAAATAATAATATTAGATATGCCATAAATCACCATCATGCACACAAAATAATATTACTACCAAAATCCAAGTACCCAAACGAAACGTTGTCATCATAACCACTAATATTGATAACCACGCGTTCCCTTCTTGTTTTTTCCAACGATTATTTGTTTATCCTTCCAAATATACAAGTACGAAACACTTTTCCCGTTGACTCGACCCGACTTAAGAACACGATAATATTTTGATAATATTTTGGCAACCACGTAGTACTAACGTTGATACAATAATAATTTGGCATATAGATAGGTATAACCTTCAATAAGGATTTGGAATTTTTTAACTTCTAAATTTTATTTATATGATTGACATTAACCAGTTTTAAAATAGGTTAAATGTATTTTAATTTTAAATAATACACTAACTCTCTTTTAATTTTGAAAGTTTGTTTATTAAATCAAACTATTTTGTTATAGGAATTTGGCTTCTACGATTCTATGGAATGGAAGTGGGTTTTGCTTTCAATTGAATTGCGATCCCAATTTATAGTCGCCTGGAAGACGTTTCTGATCAAGAAAACACCACACCTCGCACTTGATCCATCTGGTAAGGATTTTTCAATTTTGGTTGGCGTTGTTGAAGTGGTTAGAGGCGCCCATTCCACTTCAATCATCCTAGATCTATAACGTGGATTGGTTGACGTTGACTTGGTCGACGCACCATTCCACTTCAAAAAATAAAATATATACATACATAACGTAAGTCAAGACCCCTTCAAATCTATATCACGTATGTTGAAAATCTATTCACACAACACACATCTATCTATATCCGTATGTTGAAAAATCTATTCACACAACACGAGGATCTATCTATCTACTATCCGGGTTGGCGTTGACGCGGCGCCATTCGCACTACAAGGTGAAATGGTTGGCGTTGGCGGCGCCATTCGCACTACAACAAAACAATATATATATATATCTCTAGGCGTCGTTCCCCTTCAAATCTATTCACGAGACAGAGTTGCACGTGCGGTCGTCGTTACTACTTCCCGGGAGATGAGATGAGAAGAGAAGGACGAGCGTTTAAACAACTTACCACAACAACGAAAGATCGTTTGAATGATTCATTGCACGGTTTGAATATATATATATATATATTCATATATATATATATATATATTTTACGACACAACGTGATCATATATATATATATATATATGGAATGGAACCATATCTCCATCGATCTATCATGCGCACAAATATGAATATCATAATCAAAAATGAAAATAATAATATTAGATATGCCATAAATCACCATCATGCACACAAAATAATATTACTACCAAAATCCAAGTACCCAAACGAAACGTTTGAATATTAGAACAGAGAGAACGTTTGAATATTAGATATGCCATAAATCACCATCATGCACACAAAATAATATTACTACCAAAATCCAAGTACCCAGACGAAACGTTTGAATATTAGAACAAGAGAGAACGTTTGAATATCAGATATGCCATAAATCACCATCATGCACACAAATAATATTACTACCAAAATCCAAGTACCCAAACGAAACGTTGTTACCAGTAACCACTAATATTGATAACCACGCGTTCCCTTCTTGTTTTTCCAACGATTATTTGTTTATCCTTCCAAATATACAAGTACGAAACACTTTTCCCGTTGATTGACCCGACTTAAGAACACGATAATATTTTGATAATATTTTGGCAACCACGTAGTACTAACGTTGATACAATAATAATTTGGCATATAGATAGGTATAACCTTCAATAAGGATTTGGAATTTTTTAACTTCTAAATTTTATTTATATGATTGACATTAACCAGTTTTTAAAATAGGTTAAATGTATTTTAATTTTAAATAATACACTAACTCTCTTTTAATTTTGAAAGTTTGTTTATTAAATCAAACTATTTTGTTATTAGGAATTTGGCTTCTACGATCCATAAAATGTGTATACAAACTTTTCGGTGAAAATCACAAGTATTAAAATTAAAATATTTTATTTCTTATTCATATTTAATCATTTTGTATTCTCATGAGATATTTCAATTCCGTAATCCATATACAATATTTTTTTTCAAATTATATATTATAAAGCACAAGATTTTTTTTTTACCTTTAATTACTATATACTTAAAATTGATATCATATTATTTAATGTATACTTAAAATTGATATCATATTATTTTATACGCAACGTTAAATATAGTTTTCTTTTATCTTAGTATTTAATATTTCTTTTTAATTTCTATGTGTCAACTCCATGTTCATCACTCAAGGAACTAAATCTCTCCTACCTTTTAAGTTGTAAAAAGCAATAAGAACAAAAGAGAGAGAGAATTTTTTTTACCTTCAATTGCCTACTATAAGTCAAAATAAAATTTTGGAGAGAGAGAGAGAGAGAGAGAGTGGACATTGTAATACATTATTTATGACTCACATTGAGAGACTTCTTTTTTTTATCAATACTTTTCAATAATTCACCAGTCAAATCCATTTTAATGCAATTAATATCTCCCTCATTTTGGGAAGTATAAAAAACATATATTGTCCAAAGGGTGCATTCAAATGCAATGAATTAAATTTGGTTAATGCTTGTCCTATGGTCTCACATCCAAGGTTGAATGCCATGTCCATGCATGAGGTTTATGGCACCCCCGAACCCTATACGTCATTAATATGCATCCGTCAAAGCTCCAACCAGAATTTTCCCCTGCCATCTTGAGCTACGATAGTTGTCTTCGCAAAGGAACCGGAGGAGGGTAATTAAACTACTATCGTTTATCGACAGAATATGGTCTTATTATTTATAATGTTGGTCTCTAAAAAAGAAGATGTGAATTTCACCTTCACCAAATATGGTCTTATCATTTACAATGTTGGTATCCAAAAAGAAGATGTGAATTGTAGCTTCACTTGCGATGAGTATGTCCTCCCCTTTCTCAATGTGTCCATGAAATAAGGTTTGTGCTACATTATCTCATTTCTCCTTCTATATTTAATGTTTCCTTTCATGTGACTAATTTCTAATACAATTTAATTCCTATTTTCCTAAGAATCTATATGCATTAGATAACTTGGAAAAGTTTAAAAATTTGCATGAGGATGAGGGAATAGAAAGAGGAAAAAAGGGGAGGAAGAAGAGGGAAATAAAGAGAGGTTGAGGAGGGAGAGGAAGATATATTCCCTAAAATGACATTCTTTTTTTTTCTAAATTTATATTAGCGACAATCGGTGGTGGAAATTAGAGTGATATCACAGAGAGGTTATACACACGACAAATCACACTTCAATATCTTTATTGATAGCAACAATTACAAATATATAGGAAATACATTACTAACTTCGAAACATCTAGATCACGACTACGATGCTTACATACGAAACAACAACATATAGACTAACTCATCGTGACCCATAATGAAAACCGCACATGCATCAGAAGCATTACTTCCAACACCCTCCCTTAATTCTTACATGGAAAACACATATTACAACAATAATATTGATCTCTAGATATAACTCGGGTCTTCGTCAACACTTAAACCCACTGCGAAATCTCGCAAACACCGCTCTTTCTTCACTACCACATCTTCGAGTTGTCACTTGATCCATCTAATACATAACTTCTTCATACCATATTTGACGTACTTTGCAAAGCCCGACACTTCTCGACCTTCCCGGAGCATGACGGGTCGGTGTTGATACTAAACCATCCTATAGACATACCGCAATATATTGAGCACATGGTATTCCATTATATTTCCCGATTATCTAGGAAGTCATTCGGGTACTCAATGTATTCGAAGTCGGGTATACAAGGTGACCTCTTAAACAAATAATCAAATTAACCTACAATATTTTCCCGTGGCTCCGCATGACACCACAAGTCGATAACAAATTATTCATGATCAAATTAGTGATATGTTCTTGTGGCATTGTATGCATCCGGAACCACCAATTTGAAAATATTTTAATATGTTCTCTAATTGGTTCTTCATTTCATTTTTCACATTATAGTTGGACAATAACACACTATAATATAATAAAACCATAACACATGCCTAAACATTTTTACATCATAACAAAAAAACCCAAAAATACTCAAACAAAACCAATGCCTTCTATTAACCTATGCATATCTCGATTAAAGAAATGTTGGTTGTGAAGATTCCAATGACATCATCATATCGTTGTTAATAGATCCTAATCTCTGTCTCTATAACCGGTCTCATGACCTTTTATCGTGGTATGGCCAATAGTTTTCGGTTTGTAGGGTCTAGTCTGTGGGAGACATCGATCTACATGGGAATTTCATCTACACTTAAAATATATATTTACGAATTATTTCCCCTCCTCCACATAGTTCGACCTTTTATTTTATAGCCGGTGACGAGATCCTCCACATACTTCATGGTTCAATTTTGAGCTTGGTTTCGTATTTGACTTTTCCGAGGTCGCAACATGGCCTTCTCCCACACAAATCCATTATCCAACCCAATATCAGTGCAATATGGCAGCTTTGATGTGAAGAAATTATTTTCCAACATCCTTTATCATTTGTTGCAACATATGGGAGTGCGATTGTTTATCGATGAGAGCGAATTTGAGTTGGAAAATTACTTTCCAAACAAAATACATCACTCTGCTTTCTTTCATTTTCTGTTCACATTGTCATTTTCTTTGCTTCTGTTCAAGGTGCATTTTAATATGTGATTGAAAGCCCGATAAATATCCAAAGTCGCATTTGTAGCACTTTGTGTTTCCATAAACCGACCCTTCATGGTTGGCCTAAATGACCTTTCCACGGTTGAAATATCAAAATTCCTTTGTTCTTCCCATTATTATTTCTCTTTCCATATGGAAAAGACAATCCACTACTCAAATACACATTTATCTCTTGTTTCTTCACGAAAACTCTGTGATGAGGTATTCAACACTAGGGCCTTCCACAATTGGTCATGAAATTTTCCTAACACCAAAATTGTACAAGCATGTTGTATAAAAAAAAATTCATTCCACATTTCGGCCACTTGATTTTAATCCTATATTACTGCTTGTACAAATTTAGAGGAAGCACGAATTAAAATCTAAGAAGGCCCTAGTGATTTCTTTTTCCCAACCTAGTGACTAGATCAATCCAACCTTAGTTCTATACCAATATATTCAAATTGATCCCAACTCCATGATCCATTTAATGGTAAGCCATGGAATCATAAGGATGACCTTTGAATTGTTGGAAATGTAACCCGTTTCAATCTTCATAATTGTTGTACTTATTTCAATATGTATATTATGGAAAAAACAAAAAAAATAAAAGAAAAATTTATTATTTTAAAGCATGGGTTTCATGCCCAATATTGACGGTATACTAGATAAAAGCAGGGTATTCATGCTTCCATGGTTTGTTACGTCATAGGATTTATTGATCATGAGTCAAAGGAGTCAACATCATGTTTATAACACCCATCCAGATGTAATTTGTAAAATAATTTAATTTCAGTCTAGAAGGTCCTTGAAACCTCACGAGAATAAGTCGGCCCTAGAACAGACAAATCAGCCTAAGGAGAGATATTCAACCCACATAGAAAGCCTATAAATAGAGACATATTCAACCTCATTTGGCACTCATCACCAACAAGTTCAATTTTCAATAACAAGGTTGAAGAAAGAGGAGTGAAGGTGAAGGAAAGAGAATAAAAGATATAAGAAGCAAGGAGAAACCCCGGTGAAGGGAAACGAAAAGTTTTTTGGGCAATTTTCTCTTACACGTGTGAGTTTCTGGGAGGTGGTTGCGGGGGCCTAGTTTGACTATGATCCTATTGGAGGGTCTATGCGGAGGGATGACTTGGTGCTAAGAGTAGGGAAAATTGGATGGGAGAAATCTCGCAAATGGGCTATTTTTTTGGACATTTACAAAAAAAAGAAAAAAAGAAAAAAAGAAATCCTATTTTTTTTACATATATATGATTTAATGGATGATATTTGCCAAAAAAATTACCAATTTTAATAGTAAATTACATGTTTTTTTATGTAGAATTTTTTTTCCGATAATAATCACATTCAAATGAACATTGTCGACGCATTTCGAACCAACTAGTGTGTTTCATCATCGGGACTAGGTGAGAGATCGGATCCGGACGTTGAGTTTAAATAGATGCAAAAAATGGCTAAACTATATGTTAGGATAACGACTAGTTTCACTATGAAATTTAATAATTGCTAGTTCTATTTTAATTAATCGAATTATTTACTTAATTATTAAATAAAATTATAACGGCTAGTTCTATTTAATTAATTTAAAAGTTTATTTATTTGATAAAATATTTTTTATAAATATTTTTATTTTATTTAACTTAGTTAATTTTATTTTAAACGATAATAGTTGCCTAAAAATTCTATATATATGAAAAATATTACATCCTTAAAAGATACCCTGGCTAGGAGGAGGACTTGGTCTAAAGTCTGGGTATTTTTTGTCTCATTTGAAGCATATTCTATAAGAAGAAGAAGAGTTCTTCCAGGTTTTCCCTTTGGACAAGTTTCTCCCTGGCTAAGAGCCTAATATCTATTTCCTCTGTTGCTACCATTATTTTTCTTCATATTTGTTTGATGGAAATATCTAAATGAAAGAATACAAGAATATTAACTAAGTTCACAAGAAAATATTAAGGTTAAGGAAAATTGAAATTAATAAGCTTCCACATAGCATTTTACCAACATGATATCAAATCTAAGGTGAACAATAAGGAAATTGGAAGGATCGTCTTGTGGACACAAAGAAGGGTTTGCTTGTCAAATGGAATCATTTGTGGAAGGACACAAGAAAAGAAGGAAAATACCTACTTTTCTAGAAGGGGGGTTTCTACATTGAAGAAGATCAATACTACATCAAGCCCTCATCAGAGGAAGATCTTTTCAAGAATCTAAATTAGGTTTAGCACGTTTGAGATGTAGGAAAGACAAGTTGTAGAATCAAGTGTTGGAAGAGAGACCTCATTGACCTTGGGAATATTTGTCTTGCTCAAAATAAGACTATAAAAAGGATAATTGATATCTCTGAAGATGCACTCATTGGTATAAATATTTAAATAAAGCATCAAATAATATTTTTATCATTCATCTTGAAATTTGTTGTTGGAGGAATCCTAGGAAATATCTTTCAAAGACATTATTGTAGTATCTTCAAATATCTTGAAGATATCAAGAAGGTTGGAGACATGATCAAAGAAAAGGATAATATTGGTTATCAAGTAAGTATCATATTATGACTCCATTTATGAATTTAAAGGTGATAAGGGTTCTTTCTTCAAGGAGAGCAATAAGCTTGTTGGAGCATCGAATTTTGTAACGTGGAAGAAAAGGATAGACCTAGCACTTACTAAACATGAGGTAAGGGAGTATGTTACTGGTGGAATTACTGAATCTAGCAAAGAAAACACTCAAGAAATAGTGAAGTACAAGAACGGGGAAATAAGGACACAAAGGATCATAGTTGAATCCATTAAGCATCCTCTTATTCCATTTGTTGCAAATTTGAAAATTTCCCAGGCTACGTATGAAAAGCTAGTGAACTTGTACTATGTAAGTACATTAGGAAAAAAATGTTTTTGTGGAAAAAGATATATAGAATAAAGAAATAAGAGTATGAGGAAAACAATCCTCTCTCGTGAATATATCTCAGTTAAGAGACCACTTGCAGGGGCTTGGAGAAGCGATTTCTGATACAAAAATGACCATTTGTGTACTGAATGCATTGCCACTAGAATGGAGTGTCTTCATAAAAAGAATATAATCTAAGAAAGATTCAACTCCCTTTGATGAGTTGTGGGACCAATGCATTTAGGAAGAATCTATAATCAAGGTAAAATAATGAAAATGGATCAAATGAATGGTCCCAAGCCTCACTAGCTAGTGTTAAGCAACTAAAGAAGGGCAAGTTTGGAAAGTCCAAGAAGAAAGATATGTCCAAAGTTCAATGCTTTAAGTGCAATGGTTTTGGACACTTAAAGAGGGGATTTCCAAGCTAATAGAACAACAAGAGAAATGAAAGAAGAGAGACTCACATAGCTGAAGAAATGGGAGAAACTGGGAAGAAGCCAAGGAAAGAAGACGTGAAATATCTTTAATTTTGAAAAAGGCACTCTATTTTTCACAATATTTGTCAAGATTGTTCTTTCCTTTAGGAAAATATTCATGGTTTTTTATATAAGAGTCTTGATTTTCCATAACATCATAGAGAGAAGCATGTGATAATATCATATGTAGAGTCTACTTGATTAAGGAGCCTTTTATAAATCATTTAGTATTTGAACATAAATAAAAAATCCATTTTGTATATTATTAGAGGTATTCATATTGCTTATATGGATCATCATGATCCTAGAAGAAGCATCATTTTCGAAGGTTCTTGGAAGAAGAAGTATGACAAGGTTAGTATACATTCAATATATTATGGAAACAATAGTGTTAAAAGGATGAAAGAATGCAATGATTCAGGTTGTGGTGTTATCATATGACTAGATGATGGAATAAGAAGCATATGAATGCATATTGAAAATTTCTCTTGGATAAGATTCATATGTACAAAAATATTGCAACATGCTTAATATGCTTATGTGATGTTTAACAAAATAATTTGACTTACTTAAGGATAAATAAATAATAATTTCTCTAGAATATGTAAAATAATGATTGAACATCCAGTATAACCTTTGAAGGAAAAGTATTAACTTGGTAATCAAGTTTAATACTTGGGAACTCTGATGCATGAAGGAAGTTTCGTATGGAGATGGACCATGAGGTTGTTGATGCTTGGACAAGAAAGTCATCATGATATGGTAAGTATGATTTTAATTATTGTTGATTATCTGGTTAACGTATTGTCTTTCTACTTTGAAGGATGTTGCGGGAATACATGATGACAGTTGAAGCAAGTTCAAATGTATGGATGGAATGTATGAAGAATGTTGAGGGAAGCTCAATATTTGATACCTAGAAACTGTGAAGTTAAGACATGCTCATATTGGGATTGAAAGGTAGTATTATAAGAAGATAACCTAGAGGTCAATAAAGGAGATAACTTTCATGTAAAAACTATGATCATCTTGAGGTTTGGAAATTCTCAATATAATGCATTCGTTAATAATATCAATATGAAAGTGATGATCGAGAAATATGTCATGGATCCTATCACAAGACTAAGAAGTGAAGTTGGCTCCATGATACCTCAGATGGAAGAAACCTGGATCCAAGAGACGCGAAATAAAGAGGGAGCCTTATAGCTTTGAATATCAAGTATTTGAAACTCTAAGGAATAAAATCTATAAGTCTTATGGAGACGACTTCCCATATTGAAAGGAAGTCAGGAACCTCCTCTGGTTTTGAGAGGGAGTGAAGGAGTCTCCTCAAATAGGAATAAGGATCTGTTCTCAAGAATAAAAGTAGAATGGAGACATCCTATCTAGATGAGAGGGTTGATGATGGTCATTGCACATGCATTATTTTCTTCGTATGAAACAAGAATGGTGGAGGATTGTATAAGCATTTGTGGTTTCCTTGATGATGGAAAATCAAAGAAAGGAAAGATATCGACACTCTTTGAGGATAGGACATGTATCAAAGATAAGAGTGGTTGAAGAAGACCGATATTATTTGAGGATTTGGTATTATAGATACAAAACAATAATATTCCTAAAAGTACATATCATGTGAACATACAGATGGGATACGTGCCTTGTAGAGGTGGTGGTGTATCACACATAAACACTCCCAACATAATGCTCTTGAATGAAATATAGCTTTTCTAGTTATGCCTCACAGATAGTGGTGGTCATAATGATGATCCTTATAACTGGCTTGTCAATCTAACTCTTTCTACAAGAACTCTTCATTTTGAGAATGGTTTTTTATTGATTGTACAATTATGAAAACCTCCCTAAGTAAGAGGGATTATTGGAAATGTAACTTGTTTCGGTATACATAATTTTTGTTGTACTAATTTTAATGTGTATCTTATGTAACAAAAAAAAGAAGAAAATAAAATGTTATCATTTTAAACGTTGGGCTTCATGCTCATTATTGACGGTCTTCTAGGTAAAACAACATTGTTCATGCTTCTAGGTTTTATTAGGTCGTAGTATTTATTGTAATCGGTCAAAAGAGTCAACATCATGTTTATAAGACCCATCCAGGAAAGATGTATTTTGTAAACTAATTTATTTTGAGTCTATAAGGTCTTGAAAACCTCAAGAGCACAAGTCATCCCTAGAAGAGACAAGTCGGCCTTAGGAGTGTTATTCGACCCACACGAAAAGGTTGTAAATAGAGACATCTTCGACCTCATTTGACACTCATCACCAACAATTTCAATATGCATTAAGAAGGAAAATGAAAGAGGAGAAATTGTAAAGGAAAGTGAAGAAAAGATAAAATAAGCAAGGAGAAACCCTAGCAAAGGGAAAGGATAAGTTTTTTGAGAAATTTCCTCTCACACGTGTGAGTTTCTATAGGAGTTGTATGGTGTGAAATTTCTGCAGTGACTGAAGGTCTGAAATTCTACTACAGGAAGGGTTGGAATTCTTATATTGTGTTTGTTACAGAATGGTTTATCTTTAGATGACCTAATTTTACTCTGATCTTATTGGAGGGTCTCTTTCGAGGGTTGACTTGGTTCTAGGAGGACTTGGTATAAATTTTGGGTCTTTGTTGTCTCATTTGAAGTAGATTCTATAATAAGAAGAAGAGTTTTTTTGGTTATTCTTCATATCTGTTTGATGACGGAAAAAATTATATTAACTAAGTTCACAAAAAAATATTAAGGTTAAAGAAAATTTGAATTAATAAGACACCAAATTTCATTTTTCCAACATGAAATAAAATCATCCTCAAACCCCTCCTCATTCATAAAATTACATGATTATTACACTAGACAACTCGTCCGAACAAATATGATAAATTTATACTAAAAATAAAGAATCTATACTATGAGGGTTGCTTTCCTTAGAATTATAGATTTAATAAGTTTTGAAATGTAGAGAAAGAGAACATGTGAAAGTGAAGTCACTCATAACCATAATAATGAAATATATGACTAGGAAACCTTTTTGAGAGAAAACCTAGGCGGAAGGTGAGGCTGCTCTACTCTTTCTTTCTTTGAATTCAAATGTATGCAAGTACAAAGAAGTGTGGTCGGTTTGCCTATGCGTTCCTATACTACACACACCACCTCTAATTTTTTTGACGCTATCAACTCTAGGAAGCTCTACTCATCTATGGAACAAAATGCACTGAAATGGAATGAAACCTCCTTTCCTCCTACTATCATAGTTATAACACAACTCGATAGACTCCTAGCGAGTAGGTTTGAATCCTTCAACTCTTAACTAGATTTACAATATCAACTCTTTTAGAGTCTTCTTCATCGTGATCACATTTATAACCCATTTTCCATGAATACTGGGGGTTGATGTTTTATTCTCTCAAATCGTGGTGGTAAAAATAGAAAGTTCAAGTACTGGGTGGAATACATTTTGCATGTACAAACTCTGATTTAGGAAATTGTTACACTTTTGGAAAGGTATTAAATAGCTCTAAGGCACATCACAATTATGCACCAAATTTGTATCCTCAGAGCACCATTTGATGCCTCAAATTGCTTCTGCAAGTCTTTAGACCTGAATTCACCGAACTAGGACCCACAACTAAAAATGGTCCTCTCATTTTATTACTCCAATGCTCTACTCTAAAGGCATAGATATAGACAACAAATAATATAATGATCCATTCCATATCTCCTTCTCCTTCCTAACTTCCTCTTATATATCTACTTAAATTTTCTAGTTCTTGGTATGCTAATTTGTTACAAAATCATAAATATTTTTTCATAGTAAATTGTTTGCATGCCACTTCATTGTGAAATCGAATAGAGTGGACAGAACTAATGTGCTTAATTATAGTTAATAATAATAAGCTAGTATATCATTAAATCAAGTTCAATTAGAAATTTGTTAAATGAACTTTCATAGGGGAAATAAGATATCATTAATTCAGATATAAATTCAAAATAAAATTTGTGTTTATTTCTCCATACTTGTAATGGACTATGATTTGGGGCACTTTAAGTATCTAGTGTTTTAGCTCCTTCTTCCGAAACCTAGCAATAGCAGTTTTCTTAAAATTGTAATTTTTTTATTTTTGAAATATGTTTTTTAATATAAAAGGGGGACTTAGTGATCTAAAAAACCTCGGGCCACTTGAACTATTTATATTACATAAATCAAACTTCCAACAAATCCTTGTCGGATTTATAGAAAGTTTGATTGAAAAATATGCTTAATTAAGGGCACAATTCTATGCACTATGACTCAAATAACATATCTAATGATCATTTCATATTATAAATTATTTAATTTACTTTGGAATCTTTCTGCTTGAGTAATTGAGACACCCAAAAGCACAAATGTCGTAATTGATCTTTGTATTCAATTTAAAGTAATAAACAATGAGCATATTGAAATTTTACTCACTTATAGGAATTCCAAACCCTGTAAATTATCTCCTATGCATCTTTCATTTCATGTTGTCAAAATTTCATTTCTAAATTCATGAGAGGCTCCAAAGAATTAAATTTTTTATTTGAGAGTGTAATATGATCCATGTAGCAACCACAAGGATGAAATTTCAATGCATTTCACAATATATGTTGCATGTGAAAAAAGGTGATGAATGCACAACAAAGAGCATTTAGAGAAGATTCATATCAATACACAACAATGCTTTATCGAGCCTAGAGACACTTTATATAAACCATTGTGAGGGAGATTTGTGATCTTTTCCACGCTCAACGTGGAATTGGAACATATCCTTATTAAAATACAATTTAAATACTCTCTAAAATGAAAAGAAATGTTGGCTATAATAAAAAACAATAATGAATATGCATGTTTAGTTCATTTTAATTGAAAGCAATATAATTGATCATGAGTCAAAGGATTCAACATCATGTTTATAACACCCATCCGGATGTAATTTGTAAAATAATTTAATTTCAGTCTAGAAGGTCCTCGAAACCTCAAGAGAACAAGTCGACCCTAGAAGAGACAAATCAGCCTGAGGAGAGATATTCAACCCAAATAGAAAGCCTATAAATAGATACTTTTTCAACCTCATTTGGCACTCATCACCAACAAGTTTGATTTTCAATAACAAGGATGACGAAAGAGGAGTGAAGGTCAAGGAAAGAGAATAAAAGATATAAGAAGCAAGGAGAAACCATGGCAAAGGGAAAGGAAAAGTTTTTGGGCAATTTTCTCTTACACGTGTGAGTTTCTGGAGTGGTTGTAGGGCCTGTAATTTCTACAGTGACTACAAGTTTGAAATTCTATTACAGGAGGGGTCGAAATTCTGAGACTACCATTGTTGTAGAAGGGTTTGTCTTTGGTTGCCCTAGTTTGACTATGATCCTATTGGAGAGAGTATTTGGAGGTATGACTTGGCGCTAAGAGTAGGGAAAATTTGATGGGAGAAATTTCGCAAATGGGCTATTTTTTGGACATGTTCTGAAAAGAAAAAGAAAAAGAAAAAAAAATCCCTATTTTTTTACATATATATGATTAAATGGATGATATTCGCCAAAAAAGTACCAATTTTAATAGAAAATTACATGTTTTTTATTGAATGCTTTCCTACGTTCTATACGTATGAATTTTTAAACGATAATAGTTGCCTAAAATACTATATATATGAAAAATATTACATTCTTAAAAGATACCCTGGATAGGAGGAGGACTTGGTCTAAATTCTGGGTCTTTGTTGTCTCATTTGAAGCAGATTCTATAAGAAGAAGAATATTTTTTCTAGGTTTTCCCTTTGGACGATTTTTTCCTTGGCTAAGAGCCTAATATCCGTTTCCTCTTTTGCTACCATTATTTTTCTTCATATCTGTTTGATGAAAATAACTAAATGAAAGAACACAAGAATATTAAATAAGTTCACAAGAAAATATTAAGGTTAAGGAAAATTGAAAATAATAAGCTTCCACATAGCATTTTCCCAACATGGTATCAGAGCTAAGGTGAACAATAAGGAAATTGGAAGGATCATTTTGTGGACACAAAGAAGGGTTTACTTGTCAAATGGAATCATTTGTGGAATGACACAAGAAAAGAAGAAAAATACCTATTTTTCTAGAAGGGGGGTTTCTACATTGAAGAAGATTAATACTACATCAAGCCCTCATCAAAGGAAGATCTTTTCAAGAATATAAATTAGGTTTAGAAAGTTTGAGATGCAGGAAAGACAAGTTGTAGAATCAAGTGTTGGAAGAGAGACCTCATCTACCTTGGGAATATTTTTCTTGCTCAAAAGAAGACGATAAAAAGGATAATTGATCTCTCTGAAGATGCACTCATTGGTACAGATATTTAAATAAATCATCAAATAATATTGGTATCATTCATCTTGAAATTTGTTGTTGGACGAATCCTAGTGATCATCTTTCAAGGACATTATTGTAGTATCTTCAAATATCTTGAAGATATCAAGAAGGTTGGAGACATGATCAAAGAAAAAGAGAATATTGGTTATCAAGTAAGTATCATATTATGACTCCATTTATGAATGTACAGGTGATAAGGGTTCTTTCTTCAAGGAGAGCAATAAGCTTTTTGGAGCATCGAATTTCGTAGCGTGGAAGAAAATGATAGACCTAGCACTTACTGAACATGAGGTAAGGGAGTATGTTACTGGAGGAATTACTGAAGCTAGCAAAGAAAACACTCAAGAAATAGTGAAGTACAAGAACGGGGAAATAAGGGCACAAAGGATCATAGTTGAATCCATTGAGAATCCTCTTATTCCATTTGTTGCAAATTTGAAAATTTCCCAGGCTACATATGACAAGCTAGTGAACTTGTACTATGTAAGTACATCAGGAAAAAATATGTTTTTGTGGAAAAAGATATATAGAATGAAGAAATAAAAGTATGAGGAAAATAATCCTTTCTCGTGAATACATATCAGTTAAGAGACCACCTGCAGGGGCTTGGAGAAGGGATTTCTGATTCAAAAATGACTATTTGTGTACTGAATGCATTGCCACTATAATGGAGCATCTTTGTAACAAGAATATAATCCAAAAAAGATCCAACTCCCTTTGATTAGTTGTGGGACCAATGCATTTAGGAAGAATCTATAATCAAGGTAAAATAATGACAATGGATCAGATGAATGGTCCCAAGCCTCACTAGCTATGGAAACAATAGTGTTGAAAGGATGAAGGAATGAAATGATTCAGGTTGCGATGTTATTATAGGACTAGATGATGGAATAAGAAGCATTTGAATGCATATTGAAAATTTCTCTTGTATAAGATTCATAAGTACAAAAATATTGTAACATGCTTAATATGATTATGTGATGTTTAACGAAATAATTTTGACTTACTTAAGGATAAAGAAATAATAATTTCTCTAGAATATGTAAAATAATGATTGAACATCCAGTATAACCTTTGAAGGAAAATTATTAACTTGGTAATCAAGTTTAATCCTTGGGAACTCTAATGCATGAAGGAAGTTTCGTATGGAGATGGACCATGAAGCTGTTGATGCTTGGACAAGTAGTTCATCATGATATGGTAAGTATTATTTTAGTTATTGTTGACTATCTCGTTAACATATTTTCTTTCTACTTTATAGGATGTTGCCAGAATACATGATGACAGTTGAGGCAAGTTCAAATGTATGAATAATGTTGAGGGAAGCTCAATATTTGATACCTAGAATCTGTGAAGTCAAGACATGCTCGGATTGGGATTGAAAGGTAGTAGTATAAGAAGATAACCTAGAGGTCAATAAAGGAGATAACTTTCATGTAAAAGCTATGATCATCTCGAGGTTTGGAAATGCTCAATATAATGCCTTCATTAATAATATCAATATGAAAGTGATGATCGAGAAACATGACATGGATCCTATCACAAGACTAAAAATTGAAGTTGTCTCCATGATACCTCATATGGAAGAAACCTGGATCCAAGAGACGCGAAAGAAAGAGGGAGCCTTATAGCTATGAATATCAAGTAGTTGAAACTCTCATGAATAAAAGCTATAAGCCTTATGGAGATGACTTCCCATATTGAAAGGAAGTTAGGAATCTCCTCTAGTTTTGAGAGGGAGTGAAGGAGTCTCCTCAAATAGGAGTAAGGATTTGTTCTCAAGAATAAAAGGAGAATAGGGACATCCTCTCTAGATGAGAGGGGTTGACGATGGTCATTGCACATTCATTATTTTCATCGTATGAAGAAAGAATGGTGGAGGATTATATAAGAATATGTGGTTTCCTTGAGGATGGAAAATCAAAGAAACGAAAGGTATCGACACTCTTTGAGGATAGGACATGTATCAAAGATAAGAGTGCTCGAAGAGGACCAATATTATTTGAGGATTTGGTATTATAGATACAAAATAATAATATTCCTGAAAGTACATATCTTGTGAACATACAGATGGGATACGTGCCTTGCAGAGGTAGTGGTGTATCTCACATAAACACTCCCAACATAATGCTCTTGAATGAAATATAACTTTTCTAGTTATGCCTCACAGATAGTGGTGGTCATAATGATGATCCTTATAACTGGCTTATCAATATGACTCTTTCCATGAGAACTCTTCAGTTTGAGAATGATTTTTTATTGGTTGTATAGTTATGAATACCTCCCTAGGTAAGAGGGATTATTGGAAGTGTAATTAGTTTCGGTATTCATAATTTTTGTTGTACTAATTTTAATATGTATCTTGTGTAAAAAACAAAAGAAGAAAATAAAATGTTATTATTTTAAACGTTGCACTTCATGCTCATTATTGACGATCTTCTAGGTAAAAGAACATTTTTCATGCTTCTAGGGTTTGTTAGGTCATAGTATTTATTGTAATTGGTCAAAAGAGTCAACATCATGTTTATAAGACCCATCCAAGAAATATGTAATTTGTAAATAATTTATTTTGAGTCTAGAAGGTCCTGGAAACCTCAAGAGCACAAGTCAGCCCTAGAAGAGACAAGTTGGCCTCAAGAGCGTTATTCGACCCACATGGAAAAGTTATAAATAGAAACATCTTCGACCTCATTTGACACTCATCACCAACAATTTCTATCTGCATTAAGAAGGAAAATGAAAGATGAGAAAATGTAAAGGAAAGTGAAGACAGGATAAAAGAAGTAAGGAGAAACCGTAGCGAAGGGAAAGGGTAAGTTTTTGAGAAATTTCCTCTCACACGTGTGAGTTTCTATAGGAGTTGCAGGGTGTGAAATTTCTGCGATGACCGTGGGTCTGCAATTGTACTGCAAGAAGGGTTGGAATTTTTATATTGTTGTTGTTGCGGAATGGTTTGTCTTTAGATGACCTATTTTTACTATGATCTTATTGGAGGGTCTCTTTGGAGGGTTGACTTGGTTCTAGGAGGACTTGGTCTAAAGTTTGGGTCTTTGTTGTCTCATTTGAAGTAGATTCTATAATAAGAAGAAGAGCGTTTTTTGGTTTTTCCCCTTGGAGGGGTTTTGCGGTGGCTGAAAGCCTAATCCCTGTTTCCTCGATTGCTACTATTTTTTTTTCTTCATATATGTTTGATGAAAAGGTCTAGATGAAGGAACAAAGAAGATTAACTAAGTTCACAAGAAAATATTAAGGTTAAGGAAAATTGGAATTAATGAGATACCAAATTTCATTTTTCCAACATGAAGTAAAATCACCCTCAAACCCTCCTTATCCATAAAATTCCATGATTATTACACTAGACATTTCGTCCGAAAAAATATGATAAATTGATGCTAAAAATCAAAAACTTATACTATGAGGGTTACTTTCCTTAGAATTATAGATTTAATAGGTTTTAAAATGTAGAAAAAAGAGAACATATGAAAGTGAAGTCACTCAAAACCATAATAATGAGATATATGACTTAGGAAGGCTTTTTGAGAAAAAACCTAGGTGGAAGGTGAGGCTGCTCTACACTTTCTTTCTTTGAATTCAAATGTATGCAAGTACAAAGAAGTGCGGTCGGTTGGCCTATGTGTTTCTATACTGCACACACCATCTCTAATTTTTCTCTCGCTATCAACTCTAAGATGCTCTACTCGTCTATGGAACAAAATGCACCCACATGGAATGAAACCTCCTTTCCTCCTACTATCCTAGTTATAACACAATTGATAGACTCCTAGCGAGTAAGTTTGACTCCTTCAACTCTTAACTAGATTTATAATATCAACTCTTCTAGAGTCTTCTTCATCATGATCACATTTATAACCCATTTTCCATGAATATTGGGGGTTGATGTGTTATTCTCTCAAATCATGGTGGTCAAAATAGAAAGTTCAAGTACTGGGTGGAATAAATTTTGCATGTACAAACTCTGATTTAGGAAATTATTACACTTTTGGAAATGTATTAAATATCTCTAAGGCGCATCACAATTATGCACCAAATTTGTATCCTCAAAGCACCATTTGATGCCTCAAATTTCTTCTACAAGGCTTTAGACCCTAATTCACTGAACTAGGACCCGCAACTAAAAATGGTCCTCTCATTTGATTACTCCAATTTTCTACTCTAAAGGCATAAATATAGACAACAAATAATATAATGATCCATTCCATATCTCCTTCTCCTTCCTAACTTCCTCTTATATATCTACTTAAATTTTTTAGTTCTTGATATGCTAATTTTTTACAAACTTATAAATATTTTGTCATAGTGAATTGTTTGCATTCCATTTCATTGTGAAACTCTAATAGAGTGGATAGAACCAATATGCTTAATTCTAGTTAATAATAATAAGCTAGTATATCATTAAATCAAGTTTAGTTAGGAAGTTGTTAAATGAACTTTCATAGGGGAAATAAGATATCATGAATTGAGATATAAATTCGAATATAATTTGTATGTATTTCTCCATGGACTATGATTTGGGGCACTCTAACTATCTAGTGTTTTAGCTTCTTTTTCAAAAACCTAACAGTAGCATTTTTCCTTAAATTGTAATTTTCTGTTTTTGAAATGTGTTTTTTAATAGAAAAGGGGATTTAGTGCTGTAAAAAAAACTCGGGCCACTTGAACGATGTAGATTACATAACTCAAACTTAGAAAGTTTGATTGAAAACGGTGCTTAATAAAGGGCACAAGGCTATGCACTATGACTTCAATAACATATATAATGATCATTTCATATTATAAATTATTTGATTGATTTTGGAATATTTCTACTTGATTAATTGAGACACCCAAAAGCAAAAACGTTGAAATTGATCTTTGTATTCAATTTAAAGTAATAAACAATGAGCATATTGAAATTTTAGTCACTTATAGGAATTCCAAACCCTGTAAATTATCTCCTGTGCATCTTTCATTTCATGTTGTCAAAATTTCATTTCTAAATTCATGAGAGGCTCCAAAGAATAAATCTTGTTATTTGAGAGTGTAGTATGATCCATGTAGCAACCACAAGGAGGAAATTTCAATGCATTTCACAATATATGTTGCATGTGAAAAAGGGTGATGAATGTACAACAAAGAGCATTTATAGAAAATTCACACCAATATACAACAATGCTTGATTGATCCTAGAGGCACTTTATATAAACCATTGTGAGAGATGTGTGATCTTGTCCACTCTCAACGTGGAATTGGAACATATCCTTATTAAAGTACAATTAAAATACTCTGTAAATTGAAAAGAAATGTTGGCTATAATAAAAAACAACAATGAATATGCATGTTTAGTTCATTTTAATTAAAAGCAATATAAAATAGATTATAAATATATCATTATATTACATTTACATAAACTTAATAATTACGCCGTAAGGCGTTCTTATTTGAAAACAACTTTGCTGATGTGCATCGTGTCATAATGTGAAACCCTTAGATTGAATGTTAGACGATTAAAACATTTTCAACCCTAGATGGAAAACTGAGGCAGTTGCGACCGGTTATTGCAGAGAATTGGTTGAGAGGTGTTCGTTGTGAGTGCAGGAGAAAGCCAAGGGGAGAGCAGATATGTTCGGCGCTTGTTCAAGCAAGAGAACCAACTAGCTGAGCGACATGGCGCCAATTTCCAGGGTAGTGCAGTGAGATTCTACATGGATTACGTTCGTGTAGCTCTGGCTGGACTGGGCAAGCTACTCTTTGCACAGTTCACAGAGCTAATGATTGAATTCTACAGCAATGGGCTCTCGGGAAACCTTTCCCTGGGTCCTGACCTGAGCTTGGACTATGGCTTCAAGGGAATCGACATAGCCATGGCTGCTTACAGTTCCGAGCTTCAATTCTTGGCTAATCCAAGTGGGTCTCAGCAGGGTGTGTGGGCAAAGGCAGCATTCGAACATCGGACCTCTCAGGAGAAAGGAGCTTCTTGTTCCTCTGTGTGGCCAGGGGTTCAGGTGTTGAGGAGCTGGAAGGTGCAAGGATTCTCACTGCAGAGGATTTGCAGGCTCCTGCTGCTCCCCACACTCCTGTTGTTCAAGATGTTGGTGAGCGTGTGAGGCCTGGTTTTGGGTTCTCTAAGTCTGGTAGAGTTATCATGCCTCCTCCTACTGCTGCCCCTGCTGCTATTTCTGGAACAAAGAGAATACACAATGAGTCCGATGGCTCCGATGGAATCCTGGACAGCTCTGAGGTTTCGAAGTATGAATCTCTCGAAACCCACTCGACTTTCCATTTTTTTGAAGTTTAAATAAAATTTTGGTCCTTTTGAAATTTTCAGAAAATACCCACTAGAAATTTTGTTCTTGCGTTCTGGATGGGAAGCCCTTTTTGGCGTTTTGTTTTTTAAGCGATGGACATTTGCCTTTCTGTTTGAAAATCAATCCCCTGGGATTGTTGTATCTGTTTGCGCTTAAATTTTAGCTTCTAAAGTAAATATTCCTGTAAGAAATTTTGAGTATTAGGCCGCGAAATCCTGTTTGAAATTTCTAATTTTGAGAGAGTTAATGCTCCCTGAAAAACCGGTTGCACGATCAATTCCCTGGCGCTGCCACCGAAACAGACGAATCTCAGTTGTCATTATATAGCTGGCTTGGTTTTATGTTTGAATCTCGGTTCATTTCCACTAGCTATGCTTGCGTTGTCAAAAGTCGAAGTAATTTACTTTGTGGGCAGGGATTCCTTCTGCTCCCTATGATCCCATAGCCACTAATTCCTAACAGTGAGGCCATTAACGATTTTTGTGGGTTCAAAAAGATTCACTGAATCGCTTATTAAAGCTCTGTTTCAGGTACACACATTGCCTCTTATTGTGAGATCTGTTTGCCACCATGCAAAAATCATGTCTAGGAGCTTTACTTAAGCTTTGTTTAAAGGATTCTGCATTGATCCTTTCTTTCTTTCTTTTTGGTTAGACCTTCTTGCTGACATGCGAAGTTTGTACGAAAGATGTTCTTCAATTTTATATGCATAGTATAGGTTGGGTTGTGTTCATGTTTCTTACCCCTCAAGACCCTTTAGCCCTGTTTCTTTTTCAGTTCTAATTTCGTGTTTCCAGAACATATGTTTTTGTGTGTGCGGGAATTCAATGTCCTCTTTGCATAGCTATATAGTTCAACTATGAACTACCTGACATGGGTTTACCATGGCAACTAAAAGTTGTTGTACTGTTGCCCTCGTCATTTTCTCCAACAAAACAGCACAGTTGCTATTAAATCACCTAGATATTATGTACCAGTGTTGCCAGGCTCTCTTCAGACTCTTGAGTAATATCTACCAGTGTTGTCAGATTCTTTTCAGATTCCTGAGTCTGGCCGAGTCTCACCAAGTCAGCGCTGGGATAAGTGACTCCCAGAGACCCTCCTCGCAGACTCCCCACTCTCCAGACTCGGGAGTCTTGGCCTCAGACTTGGGAGTCTGACCTAGGCTCAGCTGACCCAAAAATAGCGACCAAGGAACCCCATATTTGCAATTTGACCGTATCAAAGTAACTTAGTTATGCTTTTTAGTTTATACTTAGTGCAACCTAGGAGCTGTGGGGTGGTTCAAATGCCATCCAAATTCATGTAAGATGAATTGAGCGCAGTTTGAAATCAGCCTACAGGCCTCTAGACTGACATCTCAGCCTACAGACCTGGTCCATAAAACAATTAAATGATGCCAAACCTGTATCCTACCATGCTCAAGTTTGTCTTGAAGACACTTCCTATTTTGATTTTCTATTTCTGTTATAAGACTACGAGAGTTATGTATTTGAATTGAGTAATATTTGTGAATTTGGCTATGGAATCTTCTTTTCAGTTCTCTGTTTTGCATTCAAATATCAAGAGTCAAATGTTGTGTTATGATATTTTATGAGATATCTTATGAATTTATGCATAGACTGTGGTTTTATAATTTATATGGATTGAAAATGTCATTAGTATATCTTTCACACACAAAATCTACCATATTTTGAGTTTTATTTCTCTTTGCCAAAACTGAAAGGAATTGCTGAGTCATGCCGAGTCACTTTTCAGTTCTAATTTCGTGTTTCCAGAACATATGTTTTTGTGTGTGCGGGAATTCAATGTCCTCTTTGCATAGCTATATAGTTCAACTATGAACTACCTGACATGGGTTTACCATGGCAACTAAAAGTTGTTGTACTGTTGCCCTCGTCATTTGCTCCAACAAAACAGCACAGTTGCTATTAAATCACCTAGATATTATGTACCAGTGTTGCCAGGCTCTCTTCAGACTCCTGAGTAATATCTATCAGTGTTGTCAGATTCTTTTCAGATTCCTGAGTCTGGTCGAGTCTCACCAAGTCAGCGCTGGGATAAGTGACTCCCAGAGACCCTCCTCGCAGACTCCCCACTCTCAGGGCACAAAGTCTTAACCCTAATACTTGGGAGATCCGACCTAGGCTCAGTGACCCAAAAATAACGCCAAGGAACCCCACATTTGCAATTTGACCGTATCAAAGTAACTTAGTTATGCTTTTTAGTTTATACTAGCGGACTACAGGCCTGTAGGCTGGCTGGGGCTACCATCCCAAATTCATGTAAGATGAATTGGCCTGTAGTTTGTAATCAGCCTATAGGCCTCTAGACTGACATCTCAGCCTACAGACCTGGTCCATAAAACAATTAAATGATGCCAAACCTGTATCCTACCATGCTCAAGTTTGACTTGAAGACACTTCCTATTTTGATTTTCTATTTCTGTTATAAGACTACGAGAGTTATGTATTTGAATTGAGTAATATTTGTGAATTTGGCTATGGAATCTTCTTTTCAGTTCTTTGTTTTGCATTCAAATATCAAGAGTCAAATGTTGTGTTATGATATTTTATGAGATATCTTATGAATTTCTGCATAGACTGTGGTTTTATAATTTATATGGATTGAAAATGTCATTAGTATATCTTTCACACACAAAATCTACCATATTTTGAGTTTTATTTCTCTTTGCCAAAACTGAAAGGAATTGCTGAGTCATGCCGAGTCACTTTTCAGTTCTAATTTCGTGTTTCCAGAACATATGTTTTTGTGTGTGCGGGAATTCAATGTCCTCTTTGCATAGCTATATAGTTCAACTATGAACTACCTGACATGGGTTTACCATGGCAACTAAAAGTTGTTGTAGTGTTGCCCTCGTCATTTGCTCCAACAAAACAGCACAGTTGCTATTAAATCACCTAGATATTATGTACCAGTGTTGCCAGGCTCTCTTCAGACTCCTGAGTAATATCTATCAGTGTTGTCAGATTCTTTTCAGATTCCTGAGTCTGGTCGAGTCTCACCAAGTCAGCGCTGGGATAAGTGACTCCCAGAGACCCTCCTCGCAGACTCCCCACTCTCCAGACTCGGGAGTCTTGGCCTCAGACTTGGGAGTCTGACCTAGGCTCAGCTGACCCAAAAATAGCGACCAAGGAACCCCACATTTGCAATTTGACCGTATCAAAGTAAATTAGTTATGCTTTTTAGTTTATACTAGCGGACTACAGGCCTGTAGGCTGGCTGGGGCTGCCATCCCAAATTCATGTAAGATGAATTGGCCTGTAGTATGTAATCAGCCTACAGGCCTCTAGACTGACATCTCAGCCTACAGACCTGGTCCATAAAACAATTAAATGATGCCAAACCTGTATCCTACCATGCTCAAGTTTGACTTGAAGACACTTCCTATTTTGATTTTCTATTTCTGTTATAAGACTACGAGAGTTATGTATTTGAATTGAGTAATATTTGTGAATTTGGCTATGGAATCTTCTTTTCAATTCTCTGTTTTGCAGTCAAATATCAGAGTCCAAATGTTGTGTTATGATATTTTATGAGATATCTTATGAATTTATAGTATTTGTGGTTTTATAATTTATATGGATTGAAAATGTCATTAGTATACTCGTTCACACACAAAATCTACCATATTTTGAGTTTTATTTCTCTTTGCCAAAGCTGAAAGAATTGGCTGAGTCTTCCAAAGTCACTTTTCAGTTCTAATTTCGTGTTTCCAGAACATATGTTTTTGTGTGTGCGGGAATTCAATGTCCTCTTTGCATAGCTATATAGTTCAACTATGAACTACCTGACATGGGTTTACCATGGAAACTAAAAGTTGTTGTACTGTTGCCCTCGTCATTTTCTCCAAAAAAACAGCACAGTTGCTATTAAATCACCTAGATATTATGTACCAGTGTTGCCAGGCTCTCTTCAGACTCCTGAGTAATATCTACCAGTGTTGTCAGATTCTTTTCAGATTCCTGAGTCTGGCCGAGTCTCACCAAGTCAGCGCTGGGATAAGTGACTCCCAGAAACCCTCCTCGCAGACTCCCCACTCTCCAGACTCGAGAGTCTTGGCCTCAGACTTGGGAGTCTGACCTAGGCTCAGCTGACCCAAAAATAGCGACCAAGGAACCCCACATTTGCAATTTGACCGTATCAAAGTAACTTAGTTATGCTTTTTAGTTTATATACGCGGACTACGGAGCACATGTGGGGTTGTTGAGACTGCCATCCCAAATTCATGTATAAGATGAATTGGCTGTAGTTGTAAAGCCTACAGGCCTCTAGGCTGACATCTCAGCCTACAGGACACGGTCCATAAAACAATTAAATGATGCCAAACTGTATCCTACCATGCTCAGACGACTTGAAGACACTTCCTATTTTGATTTTCTATTTTGTTATAAGACTCTGAGGAGTTATGTATTTGAATTGAGTAATATTTGTGAATTTGGCTATGGAATCTTCTTTTCAGTTCTCTGTTTTGCATTCAAATATCAAGAGTCAAATGTTGTGTTATGATATTTTATGAGATGATCTTATGAATTTCTGCATAGACTGTGGTTTTATAATTTATATGGATTGAAAATGTCATTAGTATATCTTTCACACACAAAATCTACCATATTTTGAGTTTTATTTCTCTTTGCCAAAACTAAAAAGAATTGCTGAGTCATGCCGAGTCACAGGCCAACGTAGTCTTAAAAGAGTTTGAGCCTGACAACATTGTTATGATAGCACAGGTGAATAGTGCCATATAATACAAACCAAACAGGACATAGAATTCTCCTTAGTTCCAAAAGAAACTCGTTGACTTTGTTGGATCCGAAGTAAGGCTTATGTTACATCTATAAGAATACGATAGAAGTCTGTCTTTACATCAGCAAGAATTTCAAAAGATTGTTTATGAGCTCTGCAAACTGTATTTTTCTTTAATTGAGTTTTGTTGACTATATTTGGTTGAGATTCTGAATTTCTATGCAATATCAAATCTCAAATTGATTGTTTTTTTCTATAATTTTGTAGGTACGAAAAATATCACATGTACTATGGTGGTGATGAAGACTCGAGAAAATCTAACTACATAGACATGGTACACTTGTCATAAATTTTTATCTATGGGTTACTTCCATTTGCTGTTTTCTCAATAATTCATTAAAACCATGTATAAAGGGTCGGATTAGTCTCCAGTAGTTACTTTTTGTGACATGGATTTCTTCGCCATGCTTATAATGAAGAATAAATGCAACCACAGTATAAGAGGAAAACAAAAACCTTGGGGTGGCTCTACGAAGCAGGGGTAGCATGTGATATGCAGAGTAAACTGCTTCCTTAATCCATTGTAAGATTTCTGAAGAGATTTAAAATCACTAACTTGCATATTCAAGTTAAACATATCGAAACAGATTTAGTTCAATGATCAATCTTTCTAAAGTACATGACGACCTAAATTCTCCCCATTTCTTTGTCACTTAGAATTTGGACTTGGATAGCTCGTTTAGGAAGCTGCATCCAGTCTACAGGCAAGACTGTTTGGGTTTTCGTGTTCTCTATGCTTTCCCTTCATCTCTGACTATTTTATTATTTGCTGGTCTATTTTTCAAATTTCATTTACTGTAATATGTTCTATTTGCTACCATGCATGTTGTTTGTTCATGCTAACTATTTGCTATTAAATATTTGTTATGCTCTTTAACATCATCCATCAATCCTCGAGTTTTTTTGTGATTTAAGATAGCGTGCACTACTGGTATTTTGTTTCCTCAGTGACCAAGGACTTGTAGCAGACTTTGAAAGCTAATCTTTGATGGGAAAATTAGTTTGCAATTTTTTATGATAGATGATAGATGCAGTGTTTTAGGTTTCTGATGTTTGGGATTCATTGTGTGGCAGATTTTTACCCTCCACCTGGAGGAAGGATTGTGATCCAAGCACATCATTCTCAACTCCTGCCCAGAAATAATGCAGTTGAAGAACGAGTCGTGGACAAGGATAACTCTCTTCTGGTCCAGGATCTTGTCACTTTGCCAGAGCATGTTTTGCTGCTCTTGAAAACATGTGATGGATGTTTTGCCTTGCAGAAGGATGAGTTTGAATGTGTGTATGGTGAAGGCTTCCGAACTCCTGCCATATACGAAAGACCAAGACCTGCAGATTGTGAGGTGCCCACATCCTCCAGAACCAAAGTCTGCTGAGGGATTGAATGAATTGGCCTGTAGTTTGTAATCAGCCTACAGGCCTCTAGACTGACATCTCAGCCTACAGACCTGGTCCATAAAACAATTAAATGATGCCAAACCTGTATCCTACCATGCTCAAGTTTGACTTGAAGACACTTCCTATTTTGATTTTCTATTTCTGTTATAAGACTACGAGAGTTATGTATTTGAATTGAGTAATATTTGTGAATTTGGCTATGGAATCTTCTTTTCAGTTCTTTGTTTTGCATTCAAATATCAAGAGTCAAATGTTGTGTTATGATATTTTATGAGATATCTTATGAATTTCTGCATAGACTGTGGTTTTATAATTTATATGGATTGAAAATGTCATTAGTATATCTTTCACACACAAAATCTACCATATTTTGAGTTTTATTTCTCTTTGCCAAAACTGAAAGGAATTGCTGAGTCATGCCGAGTCACTTTTCAGTTCTAATTTCGTGTTTCCAGAACATATGTTTTTGTGTGTGCGGGAATTCAATGTCCTCTTTGCATAGCTATATAGTTCAACTATGAACTACCTGACATGGGTTTACCATGGCAACTAAAAGTTGTTGTATTGTTGCCCTCGTCATTTGCTCCAACAAAACAGCACAGTTGCTATTAAATCACCTAGATATTATGTACCAGTGTTGCTAGGCTCTCTTCAGACTCCTGAGTAATATCTACCAGTGTTGTCAGATTCTTTTCAGATTCCTGAGTCTGGCCGAGTCTCACCAAGTCAGCGCTGGGATAAGTGACTCCCAGAGACCCTCCTCGCAAACTCCCCACTCTCCAGACTCGGGAGTCTTGGCCTCAGACTTGGGAGTCTGACCTAGGCTCAGCTGACCCAAAAATAGCGACCAAGGAACCCCACATTTGCAATTTGACCGTATCAAAGTAACTTAGTTATGCTTTTTAGTTTATACTAGCGGACTACAGGCCTTTAGGCTGGCTGGGGCTGCCATCCCAAATTCATGTAAGATGAATTGGCCTGTAGTTTGTAATCAGCCTACAGGCCTCTAGACTGACATCTCAGCCTACAGACCTGGTCCATAAAACAATTAAATGATGCCAAACCTGTATCCTACCATGCTCAAGTTTGACTTGAAGACACTTTTATGTATTTGAATTAAGTAATATTTGTGAATTTGGCTATGGAATCTTCTTTTCAGTTCTCTGTTTTGCATTCAAATATCAAGAGTCAAATGTTGTGTTATGATATTTTATGAGATGATCTTATGAATTTCTGCATAGACTGTGGTTTTATAATTTATATGGATTGAAAATGTCATTAGTATATCATTCACACACAAAATCTACCATATTTTGAGTTTTATTTCTCTTTTCCAAAACTGAAAGGAATTGCTGAGTCATGCCGAGTCACAGGCCAACGTAGTCTTAAAAGAGTTTGAGCCTGACAACATTGTTATGATAGCACAGGTGAATAGTGCCATATAATACAAACCAAACAGGACATAGAATTCTCCTTAGTTCCAAAAGAAACTCGTTGACTTTGTTGGATCCGAAGTAAGGCTTATGTTACATCTATAAGAATACGATAGAAGTCTGTCTTTACATCAGCAAGAATTTCAAAAGATTGTTTATGAGCTCTGCAAACTGTATTTTTCTTTAATTGAGTTTTGTTGACTATATTTGGTTGAGATTCTGAATTTCTATGCAATATCAAATCTCAAATTGATTTTTTTTTCTATAATTTTGTAGGTACGAAAAATATCACATGTACTATGGTGGTGATGAAGACTCGAGAAAATCTAACTACACAGACATGGTACACTTGTCATAAATTTTTATCTATGGGTTACTTCCATTTGTTGTTTTCTCAATAATTCATTAAAACCATGTATAAAGGGTCGGATTAGTCTCCAGTAGTTACTTTTTGTGACATGGATTTCTTCGCCATGCTTATAATGAAGAATAAATGCAACCACAGTATAAGAGGAAAACAAAAACCTTGGGGTGGCTCTACGAAGCAGGGGTAGCATGTGATATGCAGAGTAAACTGCTTCCTTAATCCATTGTAAGATTTCTGAAGAGATTTAAAATCACTAACTTGCATATTCAAGTTAAACATATCGAAACAGATTTAGTTCAATGATCAATCTTTCTAAAGTACATGACGACCTAAATTCTCCCCATTTCTTTGTCACTTAGAATTTGGACTTGGATAGCTCGTTTAGGAAGCTGCATCCAGTCTACAGGCAAGACTGTTTGGGTTTTCGTGTTCTCTATGCTTTCCCTTCATCTCTGACTATTTTATTATTTGCTGGTCTATTTTTCAAATTTCATTTACTGTAATATGTTCTATTTGCTACCATGCATGTTGTTTGTTCATGCTGACTATTTGCTATTAAATATTTGTTATGCTCTTTAACAGCATCCATCAATCCTCGAGTTTTTTTGTGATTTAAGATAGCGTGCACTACCGGTATTTTGTTTCCTCAGTGACCAAGGACTTGTAGCAGACTTTGAAAGCTAATCTTTGATGGGAAAATTAGGTTGCAATTTTTTATGATAGATGATAGATGCAGTGTTTTAGGTTTCTGATGTTTGGGATTCATTGTGTGGTAGATTTTTACCCTCCACCTGGAGGAAGGATTAGATCTTGCCATATCATTCTCAACTCCCTACTCATAAATAATGCGCTTGAAGAACGAAGTCGGGACAAGGATAACTTCTCTCTCGGTCCAGATTCATATCATGTGACCATGTTTTGTCGCTTCTGAATACATGTGATGGATGTTTTGCTTGCGTAAGGATGAGCTTGAATGTGTGTATGGTGAAAGCTTTCCTAACTCCGCCATCTCTCAGGATACGAAAGACCAAGACTCGAGATTGTGAGGTGCCCACATCCTCCTGCAACCACAAAGTCTCCGCCGAGGGATTGGAATGAATCGCCCCATAGTTTGTAACACCTTACGTGCCCTTAGACCGACATCCTCACCCTGCGTACCTGGTCCATAAAACAATTAAATGATGCCAAACCTGTATCCTACCATGCTCAAGTTTGACTTGAAGACACTTCCTATTTTGATTTTCTATTTCTGTTATAAGACTACGAGAGTTATGTATTTGAATTGAGTAATATTTGTGAATTTGGCTATGGAATCTTCTTTTCAGTTCTCTATTTTGCATTCAAATATCAAGAGTCAAATGTTGTGTTATGATATTTTATGAGATGATCTTATTAATTTCTGCATAGACTGTGGTTTTATAATTTATATGGATTGAAAATGTCATTAGTATATCTTTCACACACAAAATCTACCATATTTTGAGTTTTATTTCTTTGCCAAATCGAAAGGAATTGTTTAGTCATGCCAGTCACTTTTTCGGGCTTAATTTCGTGTTTCCAGAACATATGTTTTTGTGTGTGCGGGAATTCAGTGTCCTCTTTGCATAGCTATATAGTTCAACTATGAACTACCTGACATGGGTTTACCATTACAACTAAAAGTTGTTGTACTGTTGCCCTCGTCATTTGCTCCAACAAAACAGCACAGTTGCTATTAAATCACCTAGATATTATGTACCAAAGGTTACTGTGCTCTCTTCGCACTCCCCGGAAAATATCTACCGTTGTTGTCGTGATTCTTTCGCATTCCCGAGTCCGTTCAGTCTCACCAAGTCGGGCCGGATAGCGGACTCCCAGAGACCCTCCTCGCAGACTCCCCACTTGCCAGACTCGGGAGTCTTGGCCTCAGACTTGGGAGTCTGACCTAGGCTCAGCTGACCCAAAAAGTTGCATATAAGGAACCCCACATTTGCAATTTGACCGTATCAAAGTAACTTAGTTATGCTTTTTAGTTTATACTAGCGGACTACAGGCCTGTAGGCTGGCTGGGGCTGCCATCCCAAATTCATGTAAGATGAATTGGCCTATAGTTTGTAATCAGCCTACAGGCCTCTAGACTGACATCTCAGCCTACAGACCTGGTCCATAAAACAATTAAATGATGCCAAACCTGTATCCTACCATGCTCAAGTTTGACTTGAAGACACTTCCTATTTTGATTTTCTATTTCTGTTATAAGACTACGAGAGTTATGTATTTGAATTGACTAATATTTGTGAATTTGGCTATGGAATCTTCTTTTCAGTTCTCTGTTTTGCATTCAAATATCAAAAGTCAAATGTTGTGTTATGATATTTTATGAGATGATCTTATGAATTTCTGCATAGACTGTGGTTTTATAATTTATATGGATTGAAAATGTCATTAGTATATCTTTCACACACAAAATCTACCATATTTTGAGTTTTATTTCTCTTTGCCAAAACTGAAAGGAATTGTCGTGGCAAGTAGTCATGCTTGCTGTGCCAACGTAGTTCTAAAGAGCTGGAGTCTGGGATAACATTGCTACAGGATAGCATTATGTGAATAGTGTGCTATAATAATACAAACCAACAGACATAGAATTCTCCTTAGTTCCTAAAAGAAACCTGGACTTTGTTGGACCTTAAGTAAGGCTTATGTTGTACCTATAAGAATACTATAGAAGTCTGCTTTACATCAGTAAGAATTTCAAAAGATTGTTTATGAGCTCAGTAAACCGTATTTTCTTTAATTGAATTTTGTTTATCATATTGGTCGAGATTCTAATTTCTATGCAATATCAAATTCAAATCGATTGTTTTTTTCTATAATTTTGTAGGTACTGAATGTGTATCAGTATGTACTATGTGTGTATGATGAAGACTTGAGAAAATCTAACTACACAGACATGGTACACTTGTCATAAATTTTTATCTATGGGTTACTTCCATTTGCTGTTTTCTCAATAATTCATTAAAACCATGTATAAAGGATCGGATTAGTCTCCAGTAGTTACTTTTTGTGACATGGATTTCTTCGCCATGCTTATAATGAAGAATAAATGCAACCACATTATAAGAGGAAAACAAAAACCTTGGGGTGGCTCTACGAAGCAGGGGTAGCATGTGATATGCAGAGTAAACTGCTTCCTTAATCCATTGTAAGATTTCTGAAGTGATTTAAAATCACTAACTTGCATATTCAGGTTAAACATATCGAAACAGATTTAGTTCAATGATCAATCTTTCTAAAGTACACATCACCCAAATTGACCTATATTTTTTAAGTCATTGATCAATTTAATTTGATAGCCTGCTTAGGAAGCTGCATCCATTGCATACAGTAGGATCTGTTTGCTTTGCTTGTGCTTTCCCTTCATCTCTGACTATTTTATTATTTGTTGGTCTATTTTTCAAATTTCATTTACTGTAATATGTTCTATTTGCTACCATGCATGTTGTTTGTTCATGCTGACTATTTGCTATTAAATATTTGTTATGCTCTTTAACAGCATCCATCAATCCTCGAGTTTTTTTGTGATTTAAGATAGCGTGCACTACTGGTATTTTGTTTCCTCAGTGACCAAGGACTTGTAGCAGACTTTGAAAGCTAATCTTTGATGGGAAAATTAGGTTGCAATTTTTTATGATAGATGATAGATGCAGTGTTTTAGGTTTCTGATGTTTGGGATTCATTGTGTGGCAGCTTTTTACCCTCCACCTGGAGGAAGGATTGTGATCCAAGCACATCATTCTCAACTCCTGCCCAGAAATAATGCAGTTGAAGAACGAGTCATGGACAAGGATAACTCTCTTCTGGTCCAGGATCTTGTCACTTTGCCAGAGCATGTTTTGCTGCTCTTGAAAACATGTGATGGATGTTTTGCCTTGGAGAAGGATGAGTTTGAATGTGTGTATGGTGAAACTTACGAACTCCACCTTGCATCTCTATGGATACGAAGAACCAGACACTGCTGATTATGAGGTGCTTGTGCTCTCAGGAACCAAGTACGGCCAGGGATTGACCTTAACTATAAAACTCAAGGAAAATGGAATGTTGGTCCCTTCGCAAGCTACATATCCAAAGAATTTTGCATGGAGAATGCTTGTTTATGAGGCAGTAGTTGAACCAGACAGCGTGATTCTGTTCGTCAAAGGATTGAACCTGAGAAGAGGCAGGATTTCTGATTCTGATAATCTTGTCTGTGTTTTTGGTTCCAATTTGGACACCGATCTTCTTAATGCCAGGGATTTCAAGAAATGGGGCATTATGGATTTGGGCATCAAGGTTTTCAAGACTAAGGTTTTGATGGCTGCTCAAGAAGTGATCAGATGTGAGAAGCCTAATGGCTTAGAAATGCCAGAAATTGAAGGAATGAAGGCTTCTGTATGGAGATCCAGAGGTGGTTTACTTCCATCTGTAGCTAGGGTTGAAGTGAAATCCATGATGAGCTCGAAAGCTGTGCAGATGTTGAGGCCTCCCCATCAGGTCTCTGCTTGCACAATGCTTTGGAACCAAGCTCCATTTCTCAGAGAATGGATCATGTACCATGGCTATCAAGGTGTCCAGAGGTGGTTTCTTTATGATAACAACAGTGATGACAACATAGAAGAAGTGGTAGCATCCTTAGGTTCTTTCAATGTCAGTAGACATATGTGGCCATGGATTAAAACCCAAGAGGCTGGATTTTCCCATTGCGCATTGCGAGCTCGCCAGGAATGTGAATGGGTGGCATTCATGGACGTAGATGAATTTCTGAATCCTATAGAATACATTCGGACGAGACCATGCCAACGATTCTCAAACGGCGTTACCGGTCATGCATTAATCGATAATGCAACATACGCATGTTCGAGGCTTAGTTAAAATAGGAGAAATCGGAGGTTATTTGTCGTAGCTTTGGCCCATACGGTTGAAAAACACCCGGATGAAGGTGTGATAACGGATTTTGCGGACGAACAGAACAGAGAGGCATAAATCTATCGTTCTCTTATCGGCATTGAACCAAAGCCTGATAAACGTAGTCCATCATTTTCATCTCGGACAGGGCTATCATTATATGAACCTTCCTAGAGGATTTGCAGTGTTCAATCACTATAAATACCAAGTTTGGGACACATTTAAGGCCAAATTCTTCAGAAGGGTTGCAACTTATGTAACAGACTGGCAAGAGAATCAGAACGAAAGTTGCAGGGACTGAGCTCCTGGACTTGGAACAGAACCTGTTGAGCCTGAGGACTGGTCTGAAAGATTCTGTGAAGTTTCAGACACAGGCCTCAGGAATTTCACCCTCCAAACCTTCACATATCTCACTACTCACTTGCTGCCATGGCAATAATACCAAAAGTGCTTCCTATATTGGCTTACAGAAAAATGAATTTCGTTATACCATGAGCATTGCCCGAGTATATGCTTGTAACATTGTGCTTGTGAGATGCATGTCCTATTCTTTTGTCTCATATTCCTGTGCATCAGGGAACCATGAGAATATAAACATTATTCATTTTCAAAACCATTTATTCATTCTTTTGCACTGGACTAGTGCAGCTTGTCCTGCTCTTGCAGTATTCATGTCTTACTGTGGGTGACCATTCCCTTTCAATTTCATTTTTCAATGGTTCAGCCATCCACAACGTTTTATTGTATCTGCCTATCCAAATATCAGGTGTTTCAAACGTTGAGGCTGGTGGGCAAATGACACCCTGTCCTCCGGGAGAAAAAACAATTTATTACTGTTATTCTTAACTTGTGTCAATTTTGAGCATGGGCAATGGCACAATTTCTCCAAGTTATGGTATGGACTTTAATGCCCTGGTACGAAGTATCAAGTTATTTCTGACCCTTCAGATTTTTTTTTCTCAATCAAAATCAATCCTAAAATTCAAGATTCCTCGAGACATTTACAATACATATTAATTTTAAAAAAAATATCTCCTGTTAAAGGTTTTAACAATCCCATGAATGAAAAGATTTGATGATGAATTGCCAATCCACATTCTAAGAAGGATACAGAGCATTCCAACCAATAGCTATTGCAGATCACTTTATTTAAAGTCTATAGTGAAAAGAAGAAAGTGACAAAAAAGGAAGAAGGTAGTTTTTCAATTTGAATGATCTTCAACTAGAGGTTTCAGGAAAAAAAGTGCCCTTCTGTAATTTGTGATACAACCAAGCTGAGATGTAGCCTCTTGTAAAAGTCTTAGCCAATTTAAGCACTAGATGTTTCATCTTGAATTTGAATTTACAAATGTAAAAATCTAATGTAAAGTTGCAAACCACTTTGAAGAGCTTGAAATAGTCTGTAATTTTTATAAGAGTTTTTTATATAATTTTTTTTAATTAAAGTTATAAGAACTAGATTTTTCTCAAGAAAAAACACTTTTATTATAGAAAAAGAATGTACATCTGCATATTTTTGTCCAGTTACATTCTGTTGCTTCAGAGACAGATATATAAACTTACTGCCATGACTTAAGGAGATTTTTTGTTTCTCTATACCAAGGTTGTAACGTACACATTCTAAACATAAATATAAGGTCACATCAAATTAATTATAGTTGCTTTCTTTCTAGCTTCTTCCTTACGGCGTTTCCTTTGCAACATTAGGTGCAATTGCTATTAAATTTCAATTTGAAAACCAATCAAACGCACTCATCGTCATCACATAAAGAAAAAAAGAAATAAATAAAAAATACGATATATGATACATATCGCCTAAGCAGTTGAAATATAATTGATGAAATAATAATGGTTAACTCAAATAGCATATACACAGGACCATATGCTGAGATATGGCGGTAAACAATAATTGTGAATTGATGAAATAATAATGGTTAACTGAAATAGCATTTACAAAGGACCATATGCTGAGATACGGCGTTAAACAATAATTGTGAATTGGTGAAATAATAATGGTTAACTGAAATAGCATTTACAAAGGACCAATGCTGAGATATGGCATTAAACGATAATTGTGGTATGATTCGAGTTGAGGAGGTTTGTCAACCAACATCGACGAGTTTGTTCTATGATTGGAGGAGGTTTCTAAACCAATGGGCAGATTCCCTGGCTTGTCGCTTTAAGTTGTCGTTGTAATCAACATAATATAAACCAAATCGATAGTCATATCCACTCGCCCACTCAAAGTTGTCCAGAAGCGACCAAACCACATAACCTCGGACATCCGCTCCCTCCCTGCAATTCAAATTACAAAGCGCTGGTTAATAACTCACACTCCACATGGCAAACTCAAACTCAAATAACAACAACAGCAAATACGTGTATATGTTGCACGCACGCACGCACCTTATGGCTTCAAGTAGGTATGATAGATGTTGAGAATGGTACTCCACTCGCCTCGAATCATGCAATGCTTCTTCAAGCGGGGTTGTGCCATTGTCGAAATCAGCATACCCTGGTAATCAAAATTCAATTCATGTTGTGTTGTGCGTAATGATCAGATCCATATTATATTATTTTTGACTGAATTAGATGATATTATTGACATTAAGTAACATTGTCGCGTAGCGTACCTGTCTCAGTGACGTATATGGGAGGATTGTTATAGCGGTGCTTCGTATAGTTGATCACATCCCTTAATCCAGCAGGATAAGATCTAAAGGAGCTCACACCTTCCTGCAAACGGGGAGATATATATAATTATAATATTAACTTCAAAGTAAGAGTAAGTTGTCACGAAATTATAGAGTTTTTTTAATATAAAAATTAAATGTTTAAACACTTACATCGGATCCGATGTAAACTCCGTTTACTTCATCTGAACCACCACCAAAGAAGGAAGTTTTTTAATACCAAAACATATGCAATATTGCACCATGGAAGAATTAAAATAAAAATAGCATGAGTCACTTGATGTGTTGGAATTTGATTGACCACTTTGCCAAGAAATTAAGTGATAATTAAAGCAGTACATATCAAACTTACATGATATATTTGCCCGGGCGTCCAGAACGTAGTCAGTGTCCACGGAATTTTGTGGATTGGGATTGTTGATGGTAAAGTCTGTTGAGTAATAATTAAAACCAAGAAAGTCGAATGAGCCTTTCAGATCTTTGGCCTCTTCACTGCTGAATAGTGGCAAGCGTGCTCCCACCAAGCTTCGCATAGAGTCAGGGTACTTCCCCGATGTTAGCGGATCCAGAAACCTGTAATAATTGGACAGGAAAAATTAATTACACTTCACTTCACATCTCGATGAAGCATTTAGAATGTATAATTCCTACTTGTCCAGTTGTGACTCTCTATGTATAGAGTCTGTTCATATTTAATAGGAGTTAGCTTCCTTGTTTGGTGTGAGGTTGAGATATTCCCTCAACCAACTTATAGTACGTCTAAGATAGATTTCCTATCTTGAGACTAATTCTTGTATAAATGTGTGTAATCTATTTTATCAATAATATAGTTTTCATATTAGATATTTATTTTGGTATCAGAGGGAGGCCTGGACCTCGGCCCCTCCTGGGCTGAGGGAAAGAGAAGAGAGAGATTCCTTTACCTTCGGCCCCAGGCACCGGAGTTTTGAAGGTTGCGGATAGAGGTGTCCATGAGAAGCAGAACACTGCAACAAACTGGGGCGGTTCCATTAATCAGGGTTACGCCGCAGGTGATCATCGCGGCAGGCTGGGCTCTGCAACTAGTGTACAGCGAGGTTTTTGAAGACAAGAGTGACGTACGGCCTGTGCTGGGTTCATTTTGCATGTGAGAGGTGGACATGGTGTGTCTGTTTGGGAACAATTACATGCCGCAGCTGCTGCTAGCACAATCACGAATGTAGCTAGGCTTGTCGATAGTTATATAACAACGATTGCAAGACAGGAATCTTTCCATGAGAAAGTTTCAAATTCTGGCTGAAGCGTTGCCAAACAGTGCTCAAACCTGTGACTACGGGCTATACAGAGCGATTGATTCTTATCTCATGGCCCATTCTATGTTATTAGAACTTGAACGAAAAAGGATATGTAAAGTAATGAATTGCCATAAGTTATCAATTGACGCTTGCATACACGCTGCTCATAATGAGCGTCTTCCTCTGAGAATTGCAGTACAGGTTCTCTTCTCCCAGCCAGCAAATATGGCAGACGCAATTGCAAGCAATAACGTGCCTATGGAAACTGATGCTGATCATGATCGAATGGATTTCCAAGCTGAGAAGACCCATCGATTGAGCCGTGTGTTAGAAAACGTGGGTTGAGAGGCGGATTGGTGGGGCGAGCTCCAAAGCAACAAGTCTGCTAATTGAACTGATCATGAGAGGCGAACCACTACGGTTTGCTTACGTCTCTGAAAAGGGTGCAACTATCCAACAAAAATATATTGCTGAGAAAGTTTTTGATCTCTTAATGGAGGCCTGGAACAAATTCAATTCAGAAGAACTCTTCTAGTGATGAAAGTTTCGAGTCTTTTGGTAACTGGATATTTTCTTCAACAAGGTCGGAGGACAGTTGTGAAGGTCAGTTTCACTGCAACCTGAATATAAAAGTTCCACTATTATTTTATAGGTCTCAAATTGGGCGATTTCAGGGTCGTTGGAAGCTGGGGGACCCTAGGAATTGAAGACGAGCGAGACAGATTAGATTTGCGCAAATATGAAGGATTTCATTGAGAAATCAAGACGGATTGCAGCTACCTGAGATTTAGCGCTCTCTGTCTCTCTGTGGAACGGCCTCCCCTGGCAGGCCAAATTCCGATACAAAGGACGATGATGTTTTTGTAGCCCATGACTTTGTTGATTGAAGATATTTGTTAGTTGAATGATGGAATTATTTTGGAACTGAAATTAATATACATATTGAGATTAGTCACCTCAATATGAAGTTATTTTGGTTAGAATTGACTACTCTAACAAATGACAAGTTAAAGATGGAGTTCCAAATTTTTAATTGACAAAGACAAAGATGCCCAAGATAGATTCCCAAGATGTGAACATTTCAAAATATGATGTAATGGAGCAGCCGCAACATTTAAAGGAGGATGGACAACGAAAGTGAAAGTTTGTTTTGTGTTGTTTTTAATGAGTCACAGAGTTGAATGGTAAGCAAGTCTAGGATGGTTTTGGAGTGGTCATTTTATGTACCTGATAACTCCAAGAGTTGGAGTATGTAAGTGTTGTAAAAGTTCGTGGTAATCTCAAAACCACTTTGTAACTACAGGTTCATGGTCAGCAAAAAACCATTTTGCAGTGTCAGTTTGTGGTCAGCTAAAAACCACGTATAATTAGTGTTCGCCCACTGATGAAGAGCATGGTTACGGGTCATCCGATAAAACCCACGAAGAGCATGGTTACGGGTCATCCGTTAAAACCCAGGAAGAGCATGGTTACGGGTCATCCGATAAAACCCACGTTGGAGGGGGATCTGTAGATAAAGGTACATGTATGCAGTGATAATGGTTGACAGAACCATGTATACGAAGGACATCCTACAAGACCAGCGGTTGCAGCAGTTGGTACCCATGCATTCCGGTGGATGGTTGCTCTTTTATATGGACTTCGACATATTCTTTGTTATGTTTGATCACCACTAGATTTTGCGAAGTGATATCGAGACAAGTAGTCATTAAGGGGGTGTGTTAGAATGTGTAATTCCTACTTGTCTAGTTGTGACTCTCTATGAATAGAGTCTGTTCCTATTTCCTAGGTTAGCTAAAACTAGTTTCCTTATTTGGTGTGAGGTTGAGATATTCCCTCAACCAACTTATTGTACGTCTAAGATAGATCTCCTATCTTGAGACTAATTCATGTATAAATATGTGTAATCTATTTGATGAATAATATATAGATATAGTTTGCATATTCAGATTTTATTTTTGACATGGATATGGCTGGAAGGAAAACTTCAAGGTTCAATATCAATCCCATCCTAATTGTCCGGAAAGGCCGAACCTAGAGCTAGGCTAGGGGAGACCGAATCCTAATTTTCCCTTTGACAAGTTTCCATTAATTTTTGTAATGCAGCCCAACTAGCATGAATGAATATGTTTTGGCATCCGGACAAATTAAATTTGAAATTGTTCATCGAGATTGAACGCACTTCAAAAGCACAAATTGAAATTGAATTACAAAATTAATTTTTGGATTTTCTTTTTGATATTTGTGCTCGTTAAACATACCATCCTATTCTGAAGTCAATTGCTCTCTGAGTAGCCTCTTGATCGAGCAAAGAGTTTGAGTATGGCACCATCCAGTTCACCACAAGTGATATGCCTATGGAACCCTTCTTCTTCCCCTGCAATTTATTTTGCGACATTTGAGTGTGTGTGTTTATATTCAAGAGACGTATGTATGTATGTTTAGCGCTGTTACATCTTAAAACAACAGAAGAACATAACCTCACCTGGTATTTAGTCCTATATAATTTAAAAACAACAGAAGAACATAACCTCACCTGGTATTTAGTCCTATATAATTTAACGGCGGCACTATGTGCTAGAAGCATATTATGGGTTACTATGTAAGGCTCTGTTGCAGAGTTCCCTGCTGTACAGTTTCCAAATCCGGGCGAACAGCGACCCGGTGCGTGAAGCCCTAGATCGTAGCCAAATAATGAGAAGGTGAGCGGTTCGTTTATAGTTGTCCAATACTTCACACGGTCTCCGAAAGCCCGAAAACATTCTTCTGCGAACATGCCAAAATCGTCCCTGAGAGAGAGAGAGAGAATATATCACGTCAGAATCAGAAACAGGCACGATGTTATGTTATGTTGTATGTTTTAGAGGAGTGAAAAGAGAATTAGGAGAGTGAATCATCTTACACGACTCTTTTACTACGGAATCCCCCGTACTCGTCCTCTAGAGCTTGCGGCATGTCCCAATGATACAGTGTCACGAAAGGCTCCATACCTACATGAACATTCATGAATGGATATATATATATATAAATAAACACGTGCGTGCAAAATAGAGCTCTACTCAACAACGAGGGCAAGGGGGGGGCAAATGATTAGGATGATTTTGTAATACCATTCTTGAGCAGCTCGTTGATGAGATTATTGTAATAAGTGATCCCCTCTTCATTGACTCCTCCGTGTCTTGGTGATCCTTATGAAGACATTAATTAATGGAAATAAGAGACTAGCAAATCATCACAGAAACGATCAATCCATTGTTGCGTTGAGTCAGTTACGTGTATTGATTCAACTTACTAGGAAATATGCGCGACCAGGAAATAGAAAAACGAAACAGGTCCATTCCCATGTATTTGAGATGCTGAACATCCTCCTGCAGATTACAATATTACAGCTCCATAATTAATTCCATCATGCAGATTACAATATTACAGCTCCATCAAGTTACAGCTACAACTAGGCTCAAAGAATAGTGCATAACGGCCAAGTTGTACCTTATAGCGGTGGTATTGGTCTACTGCAACATCACCATCCTTTCCATCTTCAATTTTACCTGCAAGTCAACGTTCAATAACAACAAATAAATAAAAACAGCGAGATGGAAGGTGTAGCTATATATATACATATATCTCTATCTATCTATGTGTACTGAACCTTGAATGTGGGAGAATGTGTCCCAGATGCTGGGTCCTTTCCCGCCCTCGCGGGCAGCTCCCTCTACCTGTAAAAGAAGTTTCAGTCAGAATTTTGTGATGACTCGGAAAACAAACTGTATTAATAATACATACAGTGAATGAATGGATCTATGGGGTGATAGAAGCTGGAATTACCTGATAAGCAGATGACCCGGCACCAAATTTGAAGCCCTTGGGGAAGCTGCTTCTACCGAGATATTGTGGAGAAGTTGCATCAACTACGATCATGATCAGAAGATAAAGTGAAAGCAAACATAAGCAGAATGAGCATAGACCCTGAATTTTAGCCATCTCAGCTTTCACGACGGGATCCCAATGTATATTTATTCCGTTAATTAATTGAATCAAGATGCTAATTTATAGTCTCGTGGAGTGCAATGGAAAGCAGTGCTTTTGCCTTGAAGCGATCCCAATGGAATGGAAGTGGGTTTTGCTTTCAATTGAATTGCGATCCCAATTTATAGTCGCCTGGAAGACGTTTCTGATCAAGAAAACACCACACCTCGCACTTGATCCATCTGGTAAGGAATTTTTCAATTTTGGTTGGCGTTGTTGACGTGGTTAGAGGCGCCATTCCACTTCAATCATCCTATATCTATAACGTGGATTGGTTGGCGTTGTTGACGTGGTTAGAGGCGCCATTCCACTTCAATCATCCTATATCTATAACGTGGATTGGTTGACGTTGACTTGGTCAGACGCACCATTCCACTTCAAAAATAAAATATATACATACATAACGGCATAGTTACCAAATTACACGTGCTTCAGAGAAAAAATATGAGAATTCGACCGAATTCGGGGTACTGAGTTCGTATATCGAATAGTTCGGAAAAAAATCGATTCGGTTAACACGATACTACTGTTTGTCTCGAGGTTTAGGTTTTATGGAATATTTGCCTAAGCTTCAGATTTTATGGAATATCCACGTCCCGAGAGAGGTGGCTCTTAAAGCCAAAATAAATGAGATTTTTGTTTTTCAATTTCATTAATGCATACAACCGGTTTAGAAAGTTGGCTTGTGAAGTTAGTAAATCTTGAAAATTTGGCCAGTTAATTAGCATCTTTGAACCTGCCAGCCTTGGGCAGTGACAAGAATAAACAAGTACAAAGGCAGCAGCAGCAGAAACAGAGATTGAGTGCGCAGCACTTTGTATTCAAGAAGAATGGAGAATCCATAAGGAAGAATTAAATTCTTGATGGGCCGCAGCACAAATTGCAGAAGAAATTAACTCTGATGTATGAGTCGTTCACAAAGGGGAAGGATGAAGATTTTCGTAGATATTTTCTACGAGGAACAGATATTATGCTTCACAAGTTTTCTGCTCAAAGTCCTCAACAACCGTAATGAAGAGAACAAAAGTGGAAGTCCTTTTATTTTTTGAATTGTCGGACAAGTGGTCCCCACCACTTCTATTCCAATCTAATCGCAAAGTCAAGTGTTGGAGTAGTGTCTTGTTGATATGGAGTCACATACGATGCGATACAATCACACCGCAAATCTCAATGCATATATTATAAACCAAGTGTCTTAAGTTGATATGGGAGAGTTCCGCAAACGGAACGTTTAATATATTGAAACATATATATAAATCACCCCCACAGCAGCGGAGGCCCGTGGGTCCACAAGACCACGTGGCATAAATCTATTGGAATCGCTTGGTTTCAATCGCAAGGTTTAATCGGCGGGCTTTATTGTGTGCCCCGATCAGGGCGGATCCGATCATGTTATGAGACGGAGTTAATAGCTGGATCGCGCCCGTGTTTCCAATCGCAAGCGGAAGATCGGAGGTTTGTTTGTTTGGTCGCGCGTTTTGTTTAAAGCGCGGATCCGACGGTCTTATACAGCGGATTCAATATCGGGCCATCGAGTCCATGGTATAATCGCAATCGAAAGATTGAATGGATCACAAAGTGTGTTGTCAAGCCGTTTGCCGATTGTCGATTGCCGACTGCGTAGTGGTCCCCACTCGTACGTCAGGCATTTCATATTTTATTAGTTCCGCAAAGGATATTTCCTTTGTATTTGGTTTTATTTTTGTTTTAAGTTTTAATATATTTTTTACGAAATGTTAAAAATATATGCGCGGCATATATAAAATGAAAAGGTCCGCGAGCCTGTGTAAGCAGTATTGTTCTGTTTTGTTTTTTTCGCACAGCAGCGCGGAAGAAGAAATACACAGCAGTGTGTTGAATGTAAAAGACAGAGTATTGTTCTTGAGAGACATAGAGTGTTTTCTGTGCACTGCGTCTGTAGCAGTCACCTTTGTTGTTATCCCTCTAGGAAGAGGAAGATCTGTATCAGTTTTTGAAAGTAATAGAAGCTTGTTTTAAAGCGTGAAAAGCTCTGTCTCCTGTCAATTTTTTTTACTTCTCTGTGTTTAGGAGGAGAATCTATTCTCTTCTCTTGGAATTCTCAAAAT